>JAYMSL010000727.1:0-21402 GCA_036897195.1 Plantago coronopus
CCACCAAATTGTTTACTTGTTTTCCAGTTAGTAGTCAATTAGCCTAGCACTTGCTTCTTCAGCTTAATTAATTCCTTTAGAGACCGGCACTCGGGATTAACTTGCTCTACGCTATTTATAGTGTCTAGTCTGTTAGTCTTGGCTTGATACAAATTTATTTGCTGGATTAAACGACGTCCATCACCAAACAAACGTATCATTTTGGTTTTGTGTAGGTAAAGGGATTCCCATGATTTCTTTAAGTATTTCATTGGGGATCCATTTTTTTATTTCTTGTAAATCCCAATTGTTATTTTTGATGAAATCTCCCACCCTGAAGTTGGGGTGTGTAATCTCATTTGTATAGTCTGACAGGATTTTCCCAGGTATCCACATGTCATTCCAGAAATTAGTCGATTGACCATTTCCAAGTTTTGTCATGAGTCCCGAAGTGAACTCTTCTTTTAATTTGACTAAATTTTTCCAGAACCAACTATGGGTTGGTTTTGCTATAGCCTCAAGTACCGTTGTATTGGCAAAATATTTGTTTTTGTATACTGAGTACCAGATTGAATCTGGTTTTTGAAGAAGATTCCACAAGTGCTTCATAAGAAAAGCCTTGTTTAGAAGGTGGAGATTGCGAAGCCCTAGGCCTCCAAGAAGTTTTGGTGTACACACTGTTTTCCATTTAATTTTTCCTCGTGTTTTTCCATTTTTTCGACCGTTCCATAGGAATTGTCGATTTATAGTTTCCAATTTATCAATGACCATGTGTGGTATCTGTGTAATCGACATGCAATAAGAGGGAATTGCATTAGTCACTGCCTGAATCAGTGTTAATCTGCCAGCATAAGAAAGAAATTTCGAATGCCAGATGTTAATCCGTCCCATAGTTTTTTGGACAATTTGGTCGAACAGGTCTCTTTTCTTTGAACCAAGAAGGAAGGGTAGGCCAAGGTATTTATCTTGTCTTTTGTTCGGGATCACTTTCAAGGATCGAGTTATGTTTTGTTTAAGGTGGACTGGTGTGTTCGGGGAGAATATGATTCGACTTTTTTCCCAACATATAAATTGTCCAGAAGCCTTGGCATACTGGTGAAGTGTATGTTGAATAGTTTCCACATTTGAAAAGGTGGCTTTACCGAAAATGAGACAATCATCGGCAAAGCTTAAAATAGGGACATGGGGCCCTAATTTAGAAGACTTGAGTGGGGAGAAGGTTTTTTCCTTGGTTTTGGAGAGGAGTAGATGGATGAAAAGATCTTGACATAATATAAAAAGGTATGGGGACAGTGGGTCCCCTTGTCGGAGTCCTCTTGACGGGTTCCAAGTAGGTGAAAGAAGGTAGTTAACTTTGACCGAGAAATTTACCGTGGTGATGCATTTGAAGATCAGTTTCTTAAAGTGTGGGTGGAAATTGAATTTTTCCAAGGCTAGCTCAATGAAAGGCCATTCCAATCGATCGTAAGCCTTAGCAATATCAAGTTTTAAAGCCAAGTAATATTGCCGTGATTTTTTGTTTTTCTTGTTCATGGTGTGCAGGAGTTCATGTGCCACCATGACATTATCACTTATTTTCCTTTTTGGGACGAAGGCATTTTGGAAAGGTGAGACCAGTTTATTAAGAAAGGGTCTCATTCGTCCCACTAGAATTTTTGATATGATTTTGTAACTAACGTTACAAAGTCCTATAGGTCTGAATTCTGCCGGGGTGTTAGAATTCGTCTTTTTTGGTATTAAAACCAAAGTGGTTTTATTTATATTTTCGTCAAAGTTACCTGTTTCCAGGAAAGTATTGACCATTTCAATTATTTTGTCCTTGAGTGTATCCCAGTTTGCCATATAGAATTTGCTATTAAAACCATCCGGTCCCGGACTTTTATCGGTTCCAATTGATTTCAAAGCCTTCCATATTTCTTTTTCATCCGCCGGCCCAATCATAGAAGAATTTTCCTCATGGGATAAGGCGGGAGTTTCTAATTGCTCAAAGGGTGTAAGATCCACCATTTGTGCTTGTGAGTTTTCTTGAAAGAAATGTGCAAAGATTGCAAGCATTTCGTGTTGATCGTAAGTCCAATTTTGGTTTTGGTCTTTTATACCATGTATAAAATTTCTTCTGTTTTGATGTGAGGCATAAGCATGGAAATATTTGCTATTAGCATCTCCATGTTTTAGCCAGTTATTTTTAGCTCGTTGTTTCCAAAAAATACGTTTTTGTTGCCGAAGGTATTTTATTCGCAAACGCGTACCTTCTTCTTGTGGGCCCCATAAAGATGGGTCATGGTGTAACTGTGTGGTTATATGCTCCAGCTTCCGAAGAAGCATTTTTATTTCCTCGTTTATAATCGAGAGTGAAGAAAGATTCCACTTACGTGTTTGTTCTCCTAGCTCAATAAGCGTAGAATTTAAGTTGAAATTACTATTTTCAATTTTACTTTTCCAAAAGTCTTCAAAGTTTTCTTTGAACACATCATTTTGAAGCCAAATATTCTCAAAACGGAATTGTTTTTTAATTTTAAAGTTTAAAGGGTTAGTGTCAACAAGCAAAGCCGTATGATCCGAAGATGTATTACAAATGTTTTTGACCTGGCAAGCCGGAAATAATCTAAGCCAACTATGATTACCACAAGCCCTATCAAGTCTAGAACAAATGAAATTACTAGCATATTGACGGTTGTTCCAAGTAAATGCGGGACCACTAAACCCTAGATCAAGTAAATTAGCCGAATGTAAACAATTCTTAAAAGCTAAAATACGTCTCCAATCAGTTATGTTACCACCAACTTTTTCATTATGATTTAAAATACAATTAAAATCACCAGCTAATAACCAAGGAGTATTAATAGTACGACTAATGGAGAGTATTAAATCCCATACCTGAGTTTGCTTGTTGGGTTGAGCAAACTGGTAAACCGAAGATATAGCCAAAGTATTGCCAGTCGGGAATCTGAGAAGAAAATGACAAAGTCTGTCATGGCTCATCTTCAGCTCCACATTCACCAGCTTTTCGTTCCACAAAAACCAGTGTCCTCCCATCATGGGTGTTTCAACCTGTGGAGTTACAATTGTTGTGTTAGGATAACCGAGTTGAGCTAAACGATAAACATGATTAGCCGAGGTTTCCTCATTTGCACGAGTGTCCATCAAACATAACATCATAGGTTTATATTCTGTAATATAGTTTTCAATCTCTCCCATTGTTTCTTCATTCACTCCACCTCTCAAGTTCCAAAACAGAAACTTCATAGCCGATTTTTCGATTACACGCACAAAATTCCCTTCAGCACTCTTGATCTGTCCGCTTCTGACGTTTCGAACCAAGAGAGGGTTTATTGCTGCTGTTGTCTCTCTTATTTTGGGTTCCACCCGGAGATTGTGAAGGTGAACCAGTCCGGTAGGTCTCCGCAGCTGCGCCGCCTTGTATTTGAGAAGCATCACTGGACAATTTCTGGCCACTTGCACCAAGATCGGTTGAGTGCAATTTGGGCGAATTGTGAATTCGTTGTTGGAGATTATGTCCATCACCGTCGACATCTTTTCCTCCTCCTCGATTATTTGTTTCATCGTATCCGTGAGCAGAGTCAAGCTCGAGCTCGGCGGCATCCCAGTCAATAGGCTCCTCCCATCCTGACCCGGTAGGTGAGAAATCGAGGTCGCAGTCATCGGAAATAGCGGCAGTGTAATCGAGGTATTCTCTTGTGTACTCGTCTGTCTCCGTCGATACTGACGAAAGGGGTTGTTTTGGGGAGTTTGGGAAGTGGGTGGAACTTGGGTGGTGGTGGCTGTTTGAGGTGGTGGTGGTAAGGGGAAGTTGGTTTCCCTCCTCGTTTGGTTGTAAGGAGGTGGCTGGGAGATGTGCTGAAGAAAGGACAACGGAGTGCCCACCAACTCCATTGGAGTTGGTTCCCGGTGTTGGAACAATGCTGGAATTGCCAGGCTTGGTTGAATCAGAGTTTGGATTTGGTGGAGAGTGAGTGGAGGTTGTGAGTTTAGTACTAAGTTTACCTCTGGGAGTGAAGTCGGAGATGCCGGAATCGTAATTGGATTCGCTGAAGTTTCTCCCGTTTGAATCATCCTCTCCATTGCCGAGTTGATAAACTCGGAGGTTGTTGGTATCCTTGTCACCGTTGGGCGGAGCAGAGTGTATGGAGACACCACTGGAGACGGAGTTGAGGCCGGTGCAGGGCTTGAGACTAGGCTGCTTTGGGAGTTGCTTGCCATTTTCCTCTGTTTTTGGTAAGTTTTTGTTTTCAGAATTTCTTTGCTTGGCCACTTGTATGGCTTGTTTAATTGATGTATAGCCGGAGATGGTGCTCGTAAATTGTGAGACCATCATTGTTTTGCTAGAGTGTGCCGACTGTTCGTTTGGCTCCCTTACTTTTAATAAACTGAAAAGTCTCACAAAAATTGAGCTTTCATTTATCATCATATCATTCACATCATGATCACCTAGGTAATTAACATCACCCAAATTTGAACCAACTAGTAATTAAGTGTATCGATGCGTAGGGACAGATACATGAATACAGTTTAGATGCGACAAAATGTTAAATTTACAAATGCAATGACAGAGTCGCGAAATAATAAATTTTATAAACGTATAAAGGTAGAAATATAATACACAAATTTTCTAATTCAGGGGGCAATAGCCACTACCGCACCCCCTCATCTCATCCCATGTCAGTGCCTTAGAACTTGTTCGTACAATGTCATATTCTAGAAGATTTTTCCTAACTTATGAAGTCATACACATGTTACCCATGAATTAAAAAGAATTTCAAAACCTACATATATATTCGAAATAAAACTTAGCCAATATACAGTTTTTGAATCATCTTGATCAACACCTGACATGACTCGACCTAGTATGCACATTACATTGGTAAGGCTCATATCTCGTTTTATATAATGTACCAATTATAAATAGTCTATACACATCGCAATAAAAGAAAAGAAGATAAGATACCGTTGCAAAAGAGTAATATCTTCCGAACGAGAACGACACACCACCAAACAACGTAATAGTGGAAACAACAAACCTAATATAAAACGAACCTAACATGTACAAAATATAAGGTACTCTTTCGTAAATTGAAAATTCCTAGCTCCGCAACTAGTCATGTTGCTACATGGGTAGTCAACTCAAACACTGAAACAGACACATATAAAACACAACTTGTAGTGCATTTCCTTACAATCCCCTAGCCTAGTAGCCTAGCCCCCAGTCCCAGGCACCTCTGTTCCTACTTTCTTCTGCTGTAAAATAGATTTGGAGTCCATATTATTACCCATATATATACAACAAGTAAGTAGTCTGTGCTTTCTCTCAGCTTCAATGGATTTTGATTATATTCATGTTCATCACTTTCGTATGCCACATTATTGTGTTTGTCTTGTTTAACCACCCAAAAGCACTTGCCCGAAACATTCGTTTTTGGGGTCATAACCTTTTCTACAAGCCTTCGGTTTTTCTCTGCTTTCTCTCGCTCGAATATCATAACTTCGTATGTCCAGTCCAATTTGCATGTCACCAAACCAGATTAACTCGTCCCCCTTGTTCAACAGTAGCAGTTAAGCGCTTGTATGTCTCTGTTTCTTGCGTTTTCTTGGTATATTCGATGAGTTTGTGTTTAGGAAAACTTTTATCGGTTTATCTTGTATGGGTATTGGATCGTAATTGTCTTGTTTATTTTATTTTGGGTGTTGTGAAGGTGGAGGGTTTGTGTTGTTCAATTGAGTTTTGATGGCTCCTTTGAGACGGAAGAGGAAAGTGGATGAGAAAGCTGGAGGAGATTGTAACAGCAACAACAATACTGTTGTGGCTAATGGGTCTGCGGAAGAGGGCTCTGCTGAATGGTGGAGTGTTTTGTCCAAGAAAATTTCTGGTTAGTTGCTCTACTGTTCTTTTATGTATAATGTTTATCAATGTTGGAATTGTGCTTGTGGTGGAATTTACTCAGTGTTGATCACTGTTGCTGTTTGGTTTATATTGGTTTGGTGTTGTTTATCATCTGCTATTTCATGGTTTGTGATTCTTGCTGATTGACTGGATATTAATAAGTGTGTAATTGATTGTAAATTAGAGTATGTTATAGGATTGGGAAAATCAAGGTTTAATGTGTCAAGAATGGATCCCTAATTGAATTCTGAATATACTGGTTAGCATTTCGCACATGACATTGTTTTTATGTCGGATTTATAGAGGTTTTGTTGACAGAAAGAAAGAATATGGATTTGTAGTATGTTCTCATAATCTGACATGAACTCAGGAAAGGGGTGGGTGTTGGCACAATCCTAAGTTGCTCTCTTGTTTGCCAAAGGTTTCAAGGTTAGAAAAAGCAGCCTCTAAGTTCCTCTCGTGTTTACCAATGGTTTCAAGGTTAGGAAAAGCACCCTCTTTGCAGAAATGGTAGGTTAGGCAGCATGTAGACATATACCACGGCCACAGGCCCTGCAGATAGGGTGGTACTGCTTAGGGGGCAGATACTAGTTCTCTAAAATGAATTGACTGAGTAGTTGGAGATTTGTGAAAGCCATTGTTTTTATTGCCTATTTTGGCCAGTGATATTATGATTGTAGCGTATGAAATTAGTGGTCAGTCGACATTATAACCTAGAATACTGGTGCAAAAACTGCATTCCCAATCACTTAGTTGATTATATTCCTCTACTCCAAACGTAAGGTTAAATGTATGACAACTGTTGCAAGAATTTGGAGATGTGGTGAGGAGGTATGTGTGGAACTGGATAGGTCATCAGGTGATAAACTTCATTGACATTTGAGCCTTCATATGATGTTTAACTCGCATGTCTAAAACTGCAAAACTAAAATTCACCAGTTATGTATAACAGTCATATGCTGCAGTAGTATTTTTTTAGGTAGTCATATTTCTTACATTTCATCCCGTAGACATGACAAGCATTCTGGTCTGTTGAGATCATCTATAGTGTACTGCTACATCGAGGTTCATGAAGATAGAAATAATCAGATGATAGTTTTATAATCGTTTTGAAATGAAGCCATAGTCTGATTCTAAAAAGTCAGCTGGTCCAGAACAATACCTTAGTTAACATTAGAAAGTGCAATTTAAACCTTCTTATATATGTGATGTTAAAATCCAACTGAAGAAACTCTGCCGCCAGTCTTTCCTTGAATTGTGAAACCAGACTTGTTCTGATCCTCTATACAATTAGCATTAGAGAGTTTTGTGGTGTGTTTCTTTGCATTACTACCCCAGCACACGACACATTGAAACTTGAAAAACCCAACCATTGTCTGCTTATTTTTGTATTGGTCAGTCTTACCCAGCTTATAAAATCCTGATTGGAAGAAGCAAATCATCTGTTGACAAAGCTTTTGAGTGCACACTGCACCGAAATGATAAAGAAATGGAAAGATTTTTTTTTAAAAAATTGCAATAAGAGAAAGGTCCCTTTGGCGTTTAAAGATCAGACATTTTCAAGTTATTAAGTTTACTATACTTCTTCGGGAAAGAGAAACATGTTAACAATTATACCAATCATCCAATTTATCACTAGCTGTTCTGGCACTCTTATTATTTTGTAATGTTCATGCTTTTGTTCTTTCTTCCTGAATTTTAGTTAACTAGATATCATTTGCAGTTTTTGCCTACAATTAGAAAGGGAAATAAAAGAGCAGGAAAAAAGTGTTGGATCATCAGGCTTGTTTCTTTTCATGTTTTATCGGTTTTAGAGTATCATACTTTCATGTTTTTGTATTATATTGCCTCCTAATTGAATGGCTAATATATTCTTATATGCTGGCCTAGTTTGATTCAAATTCACAAGTGTATTCGTAAACACCTTGTGCACTTTAACCTATTTCCTGATTGATATTAAACTTCTATTATATCTTGAAATTATGGTTCTGCATATTAAGTATGTTGAGAATTTCTGGTGGTAAATTTAAACAGAAATGATGTAGTTTCAAATAGATTGTGGACCTAAACTGTTTGTTATACACGCACTACGGTATTGCTTGATCCATAGAGTCTTTCAGCAGATTATGGCTTTCCAAAGTTAATGAAAAATTATATGATCCTGGTTCTATCGTTTAGAGTAGCCATATAAGAATTATGAATGTGGATGAAAGAAGAATGAGAAGAAACTGCAATGAATGATTTCAAATCCTCTACCCTTATCTTTTGTCTCCTGTTTATTACTTTATTCAGTAGCGGACTAGCACCTGCATTTTGCTTCATCTCCCATTCACTTTGTCTTCTGAAGCGAATTCATATGGTTGAAAGTTTCTTGAACTATGTGGCTTATGTTTTGTGTATTATTTTCAATGAAAATGTATGCTCATGGTCTGTAAGCCATTTCGCTTCCTTGACCACTACTGAGCATTATGATTTTTTTTTTTTTTTTTTTTTGAAGAGGCAAAGGTGACTCGAACCCCTGACCTATTGGTTGGAGGGGAAGCGTATTACCAACTGAGCTGCTCTTTGTTGTCGCATTATGAGTATTTTGTTCCTGCTTTGTTTCTTGACAAGTTAGAGCTAAGTAGATTGTCTTTTACACCTCTTTGCAGGAAATCCAACGTCCACAACATTGGACGTGTATAAAACCAACTTTGAAATGTCGCAGAAAACGTTCAACTACATATGCTCACTAGTGAAGGACGACATGACAAAAACACAATACATCTTTGCGAACGGAAAGCCAATTACCTTAACTTACCAGGTAGCCATTGCACTAAGAAGGCTGATGTCTGGTAATTCCTTAATATCAGTGGGGGATTCATTTGGGGCCTCCCATTCGACCGTTTCTCAAGTGACATGGCGCTTCGTGGAGTCCATCGAAAAGAATGGGATGCATCACATCCAATGGCCTTCCCCAGATGCAAGAAGTCAAATAAAGCAGAAATTTGAGAAAATCCGTGGTCTCCCTAACTGTTGCGGAGCAATTGATGCCACCCATATAAAAATGCATCTCTCTACATCTGATCCAGATGGCGACACGTGGCTTGATCGTCCAGGAAACCATAGCATGATCTTACAGGCGATAGTAGACCCCCAATTCAGATTCCTGGATATAATCACCGGATGGCCGGGACACTTGAGCAATTCCAAGATCCTCGAAACTTCAACTTTCTACAAATTATGTCAAGATGGCGAACTACTAAACCGTTCTTCTGATCATAAAGAGTTAGGGGAATATATAGTCGGTGATTCCAGATATCCGTTGCTACCTTGGCTGATGACTCCTTATCCAGGGACAAAACTCTCGAGTGCTAAAGATGAGTTCAATAATAGGCTTCATGCAACACAGGCAGTGGCATCTGAAGCATTAAAGAGGTTGAAGGGCGTTTGGAGGATGCTTCAAGGGAAAATGTGGAGACCCGACAAGACTAGGTTACCCATTTTTATTTTCGTGTGTTGCATCCTGCATAACATCATTATCGATCTAGATGATGAAGCTCAATATGCGACGGAAGAGTCTGTGTCCCATGACCCGGAATATAAGCATGAGGTATGTGAAATTGTTGATAAGGAAGGTCTGGCATTGAGGGGCCGACTGTCCAAGTGCTTTTCGGGTTGATAACGTTGCTGAAACCCCCTCTTGGATGGAATGGTAGGAATGACATGTAGAGCTTCTAGTTCAACAGGGTCTCAAATTCTCTGTTAGCATAACTCTTAACTGTGTTTCAGTTTTATAAGTTTGACTGTTTGAGACAGCGTTTGAACTGCATTGTAGTTGAGACGTTGAAAATGTTAAATAGAACCACAGACTTTAGTTCTGTTTTTGAGTTTGACATGTTTTAAATTTGGTGTTTATTATTGTTTTTGTTAGAGTCGTGATACCGACTAAGATTCTGTTGAATTCGTCTGAAATTTTTTAAATTGAACTGAATTGAATGGACCTGACTAAAGACAATTAAAATTAAGGTGAACTTGACAGTGAACCGAGCCTAATACCACAGAAAACGACCTAATACCACAGAAAACGATTGGGGCCAAATTGATTCCTATCATAAACATTTAATGGGTAAGTAATCTGGATTACTCGGCACAAAAGACTTCAGGTCTCGATTCTTCTCGAGGTCTGTGGTTTTTCGTTATTTTCCGTTTTTTTAAAAAAAACTAACAATTCGTTAGTTTGATTGGAAATATGGGTAATTTTAGAATGCATTATATTGTATTTCATAAAAATAAAAGCACATGTATTTGAGAGAATTACTGTTTTAGGTTAAAACATAATGAATTTTCTTACAAACTACTACTATCATTTAAAGATAAAAATCAACTTTCTAATACACTGGTCTTTGTTATATACTCATTCTGTCCAAACATTTGTTGACATTCAAACTTTTTGAACATTTGACATATAAATTTTAAACTATAAGGTTGATTGGTTAAATCTCTCATTGAATTATTTGTTATTCAAATACTTCTCTTGATTTTCCGTTTATATCCGGTATGTTACCTGGGGGAACCAATGAACAGATCCTACTCCTGGTCATGGCTCCTCGCTTCTCCTCTCCTGTCTAATTTGATAATATGAATTGGAAAGAAGAAGAAGATCAAAAGTATACGAAGAGTTTCATACTTTTCTTTCAAAAATTAGTCAATATAATAGTTGTGCATTATTGGCGTTCACTGTTCAGACTCAGTATGACTATGAGCACCATAGGAGAAATATGTAATAGGTTCATTAGTCATTCTTCCTGCTTGAGCAGCTATTGGTTTGCTTCTTTTTTTAATCCATAAGCAGTTTAATATACCGTGTTTATCCGAGAAGACCAGAGGCTGCTAACACTAGATTGTTATTGCATTAATCCAAACTTGAGATAAATACAAATGTTGTTACATATTGTCCAACTTCAATTGCTGAGATATGTTAAACAGTGGAGTACATTCATTATTTTATGGCAATCCGATCTCAGTATGACGCATACTCTGAATCATCAGCATCCTGGTTCTCAGCCAGCATCGAGTTCCAGGATGAAGGTAATCCAGCCACGGCTTCTTCTTCAATGCCACACTCGTTTGTTCCTCTTCTGATCATGAAGGGAAGACCATGCTATCCAAAAGTATGCAAATGGATGAGTTTTAATGATGTAAAGATCTCAACGAATCAACCAAAGACTTACATCACCCCAGCTTCTGTTCCACTGATTTGCTAACAGCTGCAGTTGAACAAATTCAAGGTAAGCGACTATGCAGGACAAAACTTCAAAGAATCTTAAAGATCTTTGAGTTATGCCCAGTAATCCTCCCCATCATCAGAAGTTCCCCATCCCATAAGCTTCACAGCATGTCCTCCCATCTCATCACCTGTCACGTGTTTGTAAACTCCTGACTCGTGAGCGAAATCCTGAAATTAATAAAAGCATATTAGACACACAAGTTTTGACGGGAGCATGAACCAGTAACTACGGTGAGAAAAAGAATGACAAAACACAAAGGAGTTTGTGTTGCAGAAGAATAAGCTGCCTCAAGTGTTGCGCAAAACATTAAGTTTCAAATAGCACTGCTCAACCGCGGAGCAAGTCTGTGAGTGCATAAGTGAGGGTGAGGCCGTGAGGGAGGATGGATAAGTTTCACGATTATATCCAAATACTAGTGTCGGTTTCCTTATTTTACCTCATAGACAGTGAAAGCAACCTCTACTGGTCCATTCTTGTAAAGTTCCGCCATTATACTGTAAGGATCAGAGCTGATTTGATAGACATTTTCAGCATAATGCTTTGACTATTTCCAGAGGAGGTTCTGCTTTGTGCATTTCTTCACGCACTTTGGCGTGTCGAATGCAGGCTCACAACCAGGATGAGAACATCCCTGAGTGTCAAAGTAAGGATCCCACTGCCAGAGATAAACTTCAGTGTGTGAGCACATAGATATGATATATTAAAAAAAATTGATGAACCACCAAAGTAAACCACTAATGCTGCAGCTAAACAGTCACAGCAAAAACACCAGTTAATGTTTGCAAAATATATCTCCATGCATGTTTACATTTTTCATGCAATACAACTTATTTGTCAAAACCAAGAAAACAATACCTCGTCAGTCACAACACCAGTATGGACAAAGTATCGCCAAGCCTTTATTGGGTAGCCTCCATCACAGCCTTCACCACACAGAAAGCCACAACAGGCTACGAGATCATTGGCCGAGATAGTAATATTCTGCAAATCAAATATGAATGTAATGGTTTTGCTAACATATTGCTACTGTATTTTTTGCAAAATATAAGTGGTAGCACAAGAAATGAAAATTTGAGGACCATCAAAACCTTTTCAAAATGAATACAGAAGCGATCAGAAAGAGCCTCGACGGCACCAAATGCCCAGCACAAACCACAGTGACCCTGATGGATAAAATCACAATTAGCTAGGTACACAAAAGTGCATATTTTTGCATAACAGAAAAGGTGTTGTCAGGCGAGAAAAATCAAGTTACCTGATCTTTAAGTTTAAGGGAGCAATCGAACACACGTGACAAGAGAGACAGAGTAGTTAAACACATCAGCACCTGTCTGAGGAAAAACAATTGAAACATATAGTATTAAAACTCCAATCGTGGTACACTGTGGCCAATGTTCTCGTGCACCAAAAGTTTTGGGCAACTGTAATCCACTCATATGGGTAAACGACAGGAACACCCTCCAGACTAGTGACCACCCACCCTTTGGCATCGGTTTCACACTTTCACTCCGAGAATTTTCATAAATTCACCAACCTGCGGATCAAGTTGTTCAAACAATGTTTATTCATTTCCTTGCATTTGAATTCACTTCTCCATGGGTAAATACTGTGATAGAAAGTTTCAACCCAATTCTTACAGTATAATTGGCAAACCGAGAGCTCATGGTAGCTTTCCATCCAGCTTCAGCATTATCATTAACTGATTGGACTATGGAGTCCTGCAAGGCAATTTCATTTCAAACTAACAGTAAAATTATCAAACAATCACATATTTGATGGTTGAAACTACCTGAAGAATCTTAGACTTGAGTTTCAATGGACTTATAAGTTTCCCTGCATCGAGCTGCAGAATCAGTTATAAGAATGATGATAACTATGCTATATATGTATTTTACAATATTGGATCAGCAAAAGACCCATATAAGTGACTTTGAGATATATTCAGGTTGCCAAAACCAAGAAGGAAGCTTACAAAATGCTCTACCCGAAACAATCTATCATCTACTTGGATTTGGTTTGCAGTTTGCACCATATAGTATGAAATGTCTTGTGCAAAACTATTCATCAGTGTAGAGAAAACATTGATTTTGTCCAAAAAAAATCCTCTTATTTATCAGAAGTAATTGAATGGCATGATTATAGTCAGGTTATTTCTGACAGAATAACAAACTTTGAAGGAACAAAGGGGAATGGGGATGTATTTTATCACAGGTTATTGAATAGCTTGAAAGAACCAACTAAATGGAACACTAATATATATCAGCAGGTGAACCCAACAATTCATGCATGTCCTCCACATCTTGAATAGTGCTCCAAGTACACTGAACGGACCAATAGAAATGACAAATATTATACGATCCGCTCAGGGGAAGTCCATTTGATTCTGACCATAATCACTTTCCTCATGGAGGACATGTACATGAAAAATAGATCTGTCATCGGTGTGAAAATGTGAAATACGGCTCAATGAGAAGAAGAAAGGCAGATAGCAGAAGCAGCAACTGGTTTAAAGGAGAACGAAATTACCACATTCGCGTCAAATATACAATCAGAATGATGAGGCCGTATGAAATCAACGTCTATGGCATGACCAAACAGGACCGGCACGAAGGAAGATTTTGTAACCTGAAAAGGATTGAACAAGCAACGAATTAGAAAAGAAGATCATGCAATGAACAAACCTGTCACTAGTGTTACTTGAAGAAAAGAAAATAACAAAGAAAAGCGAAGATCCAAACAGAGAATAATGAGTTCAGGTCCAGGCATTCAAACAAAAATTTCTCGCGTGTATATGTGTAAGCTTCAAAAGATAACTTTTTCTCTAAAACTGACCAACCAAATAGCTTTCATGTGGTAAAGACAATCCCAAAAAACAAAAGTACAGGAAAAGGAAATTCTGAGCTACTACATATTCCATATCCAGCGATGCACTATAGTATTTTTGGCGTTTAGAAATGAGCTCATTCCACTACAGTTCCTCTCATGTACTCAGTATTTCATTTTTCATCTGATATACATGACAGGAAGTATAGCAAGTTCACGGGAACAATTCTAACACTTATTGAGTACTTCGCATAGCACAGTAGACGTTTCTAATCTTTCCAATTTGGTAAACTTAGGCCAGATCAAGAGCTTCGAAGCCCAATTCAGACTTATAACATCCAAGTGCACATTCAGCAACCTTAAGTTGCTGACTTAGTGGGAATTAGAAAAATAACAGATAATTGCATACAGGGCCATATGATGTTTCAAAAAATGTCATCTGACATTAGTGAAGTATCACTGCATTGTGGTCATAAATCCATTAACAAATATGCCGTTCCCAATTAAAATCAGTAGCACACACGGACAGGGAAATATGAGCTTGTTTCATTTGTTTTCTATACATCAGCAGGCCAAGAAATCAGCGCAATTTCGTGACCACAAAAGGTTATGCATATATTTAAAACGTAAATACAACTCAGTCAGTATATCAAGAATCCAAGAAATTGGAGAAAACAGAGTCAATCTAGAAATCAGATGCAAAAGATCACTTGCTAAGGATAAGGCTCGAATAAGAAGAACCGTAGTATACAGAGTAAAGCAAGATAAAAATAGGACCATCCGAGGTTGGACCACTGGAGATACCTTCATGGTGTTGAGGTCACTTATGTCAAACTTAGCTTTTTTCTGAATTGCTCTCCGCATATACTGAACAGCAAACTTAACCTATATCAAGAAACGACAGAATGTTACAGAAAGAGAAAGCAAGGCCAAATTTTTCCTGTGGTTAATAAGTAAATTTTCCAAAAAAAAATAGCTGCAGCATACTGAAACAAGCCACTCACCCCGGTATCTTTCCTGTGGTGCCACTTGCCTTTTGGCATAAACTCTTGATCCAACAAGTCATTTTTCTGCATTCAAAATAACAAGAGGACTTGTTGATTCAGTGAGTTCACATAATACGAGAATGATTTAAGTTAAGACAATTGTATCTCGTGTTAATAACACTGAGAAGAAACCACTCTTTCATTTTTGGGATATGGTACAGCCTACAGGCATAGAGCTATAACTTGGAGATAGCTGGTACATAGATGTATGTTAGGGCACCATTTGTAACAGTCTAGCCCTTTTATTGATTGATAAACCATAGAGAATTACTTACAACTAAAGAAGACTGCTGCGAACTAATGGAACCCCAAAGATGACCAAGAAGGCAAGAAAGGATTTGCAGAATTTAAAATCCTGATCTTTCTCTAAATTGCATTACTGTCACTCTGCAGCTGTATGATGAGAACTTACATCACATAAATTGATTCCCAAGGCCACCCATATCTTAAGATACTTGAGAAATTCAATTGGATATATTGCTACTGTAATTTACTTAACCTATTAACTCGAAAAGAATATGAACATGCAATTGAAGCGCAGCTCAGTTGGTAAGACGCTTCACTTCCAACCAATAGGTCGGGAGTTCGAGTCACCCCTATGCCGTTTCAAAAAAAAGAAAGGAATGTAATGAATATATGGAACTCGAGAATCCATCATGTTTCATCTCTTACTAACGGTTTCTCTCCCTTTCCCAGGTCTTGTCGCATTTAACCTTCAATAAGACCATACAGTGAGACGTTTTAACTCCTTTAGCAGCTCTAGAAGAAGATGTACAACAAACATATAGGAGGGAAAAAGAAAAAAAACTATTTCGACCCCGTGAGGTGAATTGTATCTCTTCTATACCTAGACATTCTCGGTCAGCAAATTTCCAAAGGTTACATTTAAATAACAGAGTACAAAGATATTGATTCCCATGGGTTACAGAGGCATGCAGGTCCCGGCAGGGGATATTCAAAAAAAGCACTGAAATAATTTACCAAATATGACACCAATAACAATCTAAAAGCCTCTCCAATCCGTATTCAATTCTTCACATTGACACAGCCAAGGTCAATACTTGAGTCTTCAATAGACTTACATAATAATGACAAAAAGTTCCTAAAATTGAAACGATCACTTGATCCTACTGGTACCAAGTCTGCTCAAGGCTATTCAAAGATATCAGCAAATTATTTGTAATCTCATCTGCACTCAAGGAATATAATCTAGTACTATCAACATGTCTAGATACCCTGCTAATTGAAAGAGTCAACAGGAATACTTAGGACCAACATGAGCCAAAAAACCCAAAAAAGAAAAAGGAGTACCTGTTGCAGAGAGTTCCGGCTTGAATATGAACCAATGCATAGTGAGTCGAAGGTTCTAAAGATGTACTTGGAAAATATTTCTTCTACTCTACCAATCTCTTATTATTCCATTTGCCAGTATCAAACAAGGCAAGCTCTAATACATTTACAACTCCAGGGAACCTCTTCCCCCAACCTCTCTTGTAGGCTTGTCTTAATATGTGAAGAGTAAATTTATTGGGCTCACAACCATCGATCACCATACGCCTCAAAAGCAAGACAAGTTCTTGCGGCATCCCTCCTCTCTCTATCATTGTTTTGATCATGGTATTATACATAAAAGTATCCGGAAGCATTCCATTCTCGGGCATGTTATCAAGAAATTGAGCAGCACGTGATATTTTGCCACTTTCGCAGAGGCTATTGAAAAAGCAACCATAGGTCCCAATGTCGTGCTTCACCTGCTGACCATACATATCTCTAAGGAGCTCAATTACTAGGGAAACATTGTGTTGTTGTGTGGAAGCACGTAGTAAAATATTATATGTGGCGGTATTAGGAGAAATTCCAATGGATTTGAAATATTCAAAAACTTCTAATGCCAACCCAAGTAACCGTTTCTTGCTAAACTCAACAAGGAGAGTATTTAACGTGTCAGTATTGGGTACACAGTCATTTTCTAGCATGAACTGTAAAAGCCAAAAACACTCTCCTATTTTTCGAATCCTAGAGTAGTACTGTAGCAGATATGTCATACTTATAACGTCTGGTTTTATACCTTCACGTTTCATTTGTGACAGAATCTGAGGAATCCTATCTGAATCTCCTTTACATGCAGCATCTAACATGATGTTGAAGTAGATTAAGTCCGGTTCATTCACTGGCTTGATATGGTGACATAGCCTACAAGATTTCTCAATATCATTCTCGGATAACAATAATCCTTTCAGTATTATATTATATGTCACGTTACTCGGCCTAAAACCCCTCTTCATCATCCTTGACACCATACCCAGCGCTTCTTTTGATCCATTAAGACGGCAAACAGAGTGCAAGTAAGTATTATACACCACATCATCAATTGACCAGCCTTTTGCGATAACATTTTGCAATAGAACATTAGCAATCTCTACTTTACCCGTTTTCAACATGCCTCCAGCTATCCCAACAAATGTATACCTATCAGGTGACAAATCCTTTTGATCCATAACTTGGACAAGATTAACGATGTCACGAGACCTACCTTGACGGCCAAGTTCACGAATCCCAATATTGAATGGGACCAAGTCTGGATCACATCCCTCATCTTCCATTTCTTGCAAATATTGTAAACCTTCATCTACTTTCCCATCATCACAAAGAGATTTAATGATCACAGTATGTGTTACCACACTTGGCTTGCACCCAGCACGTTTCATTTCATTCAAACAATGGTTAACTTGAACCCATGACCTTTTCATGCTAAAACCATGAACCAATGCAGTGTATGAATAAACATCAAGAACAAAGCCCGTTTTACTCAACCAACCTAAAAAGGACAGTGCAGTATACATATCACCATACTTACAGAAAGACCTCAGTATAGGATTGAAAATAGATCCACGAGTGAAGTTACCTTTCTTCGAGGCTGCAGCCAGCACCTCAAATGCCATCTTGCCCAGATCAGCTCTACAAAGATCTCGAATAAATGAACCTACATCACGAATAACTGGAGTGTAGCCAAGATTCCACATAAGGATAAGCACCACACCAGAACCCTCCAAGTTTCCAGCTTTCACCAGTTTCCTGTGCAGTGTAGATAAAACCGTATAGCTAGGAACAAAACTACAAGCCATCATCTTTTCTGTAAACAAAATCCCATCTTCCAAACAACCAATCGACGTCAGTCCATTCACAACAACAGTATATGTATGTCGATCAGGCAAGGGACCATGTGCTTGCATCCAATTAATAAGACCTGACACATTAGCCACAGACACATTCGCGGACTTAAAATAGCAACTAATTGTTTCATTATAATCGCGCACCGTCGGCTTCCCTTTCAAATCCCTCATGAGATCCAAGGTCTTACAGACTTTACCAAGGTCACCTAACTTAGCCTCTGCATGCATTCTCTTCCGCAGCTTAGCATAGGTACCCTCAACCACAACCTTTACACTATCATCCGAATGATAATCAGCAGAACAAGCAACAGTTGAGACACTAATACATTTGGAAAGTGAATTAAACCTTTTCCCAATGAGAACTATCGGCGTAAAACACCGGGTACAAACATTCATTATCAGAAATCCAACAATGACTACTGCAACTTGGAGCTAGGCCTGAACAAGAAAACAAGGATACAGATTACATGTTGCCGGTGTTATCCGCATAGTTAAATTGTTTACAGGAAGAACACATTAACCTTGCAAGTCAGAAACAGAATGGGGATTTCTTCACATACGAAGATACTTTAACTTGTAAATATACTAGTAAGGTATGTTCTAATCACTTCTGAATCGAGGATATAATATATTTACAAATTACTCTCTTCTGTGATCAAGTGAACTAGTCATGAAGTACATTTTTGTTTCATATGCAGGTTCTGGAAGAAATCATCAGATTAGCCAACATATCACCATGTGTATTCAGAACTGTTACCAAAGACGTTGAGTTCCAAGGTCTATAATCCTTACGTCCTTCACATTCATTAACTTACGTTTCTTACTTGTTTATCAGGATCAGTCAAACATATAATACTACATAAGAATGTTTCTTAGCCAATACCCTTAACGAGTCAATTAGCTCATTTAAAATCTGACGTTTTACTACTAAGTTTGTGTAAAAAGAAAGTTTTTCAGTTTGTAGACTATTCACACACGCCTACATCTGAATTAAATAGATTTACCGCAGGATCTTTTTGAACACAAAGTGGGATGATTCATGTAGAAGTACTTCTTTAATTACCAGAAGTAAACAAAATTGGGAAAATTAAGGCAAAACTTACTGATTCTCATCAGAGATAATTCAGCGTTTCCCTTCATGCACAGATAGTGTTTCCCTTAAAATGCGAAATCGAAATCGAAAAGACGTAATTCTGAATATATACCTGAAGAATGTAGGTAATTGCATATGTGCAAGCATCTCGGAGCCCACGGGTGGTGGTGAATGGAGATAAGGCAGGGCAGAGGTGGCCTCCGGCGAGCTGGGGGAAGGGAGAACCTACAGATGGTGGTCGGCGCGGCGGTTGTGGTAGGCGGGGAGGTGGTCGGCGCCGGTGGAGTCAATAGTGGGTAGTAGGAGTCAAGTGTTTCTGTAAGAATGAGGCGGCAGAATCAGTTGTAGGGTGTGTGTCCGTGTTTGTATAGTTGTAAAAAACAAAAACAAAAAGTAAATTTGCATATAAGTGTCCATATGCATACTGGGTTCAGTTTTAGTCCAATTAGGTACTTTTATTTCAATTAAGTCCAGCCTCTTCAAAATTGAGAGGCACGCCAGCAAATCAAGCGTCTCCGATCAATGCACAGTGACTCCAAATTCACCGCTACCTAGCTCATACTCATCCTCAGTATTCTCTTTCTTCACATTAGCTGACGACTTCTCCTTCCGGCCGTAATCGTGGCTGGAGGACTTGACGTTTCTTCTCTATCTACAGCAGCCGGAGATCTACCGCAGTTACCCGTCCGAATCGGGAAATTAACGAGATGCTGGCACTAATTAACCATAAACCCTAGGCGTAAATCGAAGGCATAAGCTTCACATGATTCGAAGAAGCAATGAGGATTGGAACCCTTAACCCTAGAACATATATGGAGTGAAATTTACACAGGGTTGGGGAGAAGTGAATTAGTGAAGAACTGATGAGTGAGGGGGAGTTTTGGGAGTGAATAAGGGATCATCCTGTAAAAAAGAAAGGGATTATGATTCAAACAGGAAAAATTAGAAATAAAAAGAAGGGACAGTTACTATTCGACCCTACTAGATACATATTCGACTATGTTCATCTAACTACTCCTTAGATGAACAATTATATTTAAGTCTAAAAATCAGAATTTAAAAAAGGATTATTACATATACCTCCTGCTGGATTACATGTTCTCATCCGAACTTCATTAGATATAACAATAGCATCCAACTCCTAAATTCAGTTTTTAAAAAACACCAACAAACACATACTTATAATTTATATTAAACTGCAATTTTGACACTTTACACAATATCACTTTCACCTCAAACTTATTTTTTTTAACATAAATTTAACTACGAATAATTTAAGTTTTAAAAATAAATTAAAATTAATTTTAAAAAAATAAAAATGGAAGACTCCATTAATGGTGCTTGAAGCTCTATTAATGGAGTTTCTCATCTTCTTTCTAGCTCAATTTTTTCTTTTTTTTTTCTTCTTTCCTTTTATTAACATTAAATTAAATGGACGGAGCTCCGGTATGGGTGGAGCTCCGGCATGGGTGGAGCTCCGCCCATGCCGGAGCTAGAGCAGCCAGATATGGGCGGAGCTCCGGTGGCGGACCTGTAGAGCTCCGCCATTGGAGCACAGCTCCGATGGCGGAGCTGACAGCTCCCATTAGAGTTGTGCCCAGATCTGGGCGGAGCTGTACAACTCTGTCTCGGTGCCTTGTTCCGATGGCGGAGCTTTCGCTCCGCCACAGGAGCCAAGGGCGGAGCCGCCAATCAATTATTAAAAAAAGTAAAAAACTGAAGAGAAAAAAAAAAGGAAGGGAGGAGAAGCTTGAAGTCTAGGTTTCTAAAGGTTGAAGAAGATATCATTATGTAATAAGTTTGAAAATTGGGGTTAAAAGTGAAATTTTAAAAGTTGAAGGATATGTATGTAAAAGAAAATGTTAAAGTCTTGTTTGGTTCAAATTTCAGAAAAATTAGTTTAGGATTTGTATGTAATTGTTTTATTTAATAGGATCCAGATGTAATTAGAAAATCTAACAGGCGTAGTGAATGAAATTCGCCCTTTAAAAAAAACAACAAACACCACTTAACCTTCTGGACCAAATTACAATTTTCATACTTTATTTAATTGATTTTTCACCCTTAACTTTTTTTTTTATTTCTTTACATCAATTATTTTTTTCAATATGCTGGAAAA
>JAYMSL010000728.1:0-21391 GCA_036897195.1 Plantago coronopus
AAGAGAGAAAAAGAAAGAAAAAGCACAAGAAGAAGAAAGAGAGACAGAAAGAAGAGACAGAAAGAAGAGAAAAACAAAGAAAGGAAGAGAGATAGAAGAAAGCTAGAAGAGAGAAAAAAGATAGATAGAAGAGAGCGAAAGAAGAGAAATAGCAAAGCAAACCGCACAAGAATAAACAACGCAAACAAAAAAAATGCCGAGAAATGAAATGAAATGACTATGCACAGAAAGATTTGCCGTCCGTAGCCGTCCGACCCGAGCAGACTCCATCTAAGCTATCCTCTATCGGCAACAAAAAGCACCCAGAAACATAAATAACCCTAACGAAGCCAAACAGAAAGACAATTCCAAGAAAGACCTCGGGCAGAGATCTCGAATTATTATTCTTCAGAGTCCAAAGAAAGAGAGTCCTAAGAAAGGGAATCGAAAAAGAGCGACAAGCTCATGACTATGCAAAAACAAACAATTTGGGGACACAAAAACAAATCAACCTTTAGCATGGAAAAAGAAGAGACGAAGATCTCTAACGATGGAATAGCTGGCAGAAATTCTCGATTAGAACCGCTTGCAGAAATTCTCGAATGAACGAAATCCAAGGCAAAAAGTAGAATACAGAAGGGCCAAGTCCCAAAAAAACACATCAACAAGCCAATGCCTTCCAATAGATAGAAGGGAGTGCACCAAAACAGCCAAAGAAGACAAAGAAAAAAACCTTCTTACAGAATCCAATCCTAAGGAATCCAGGCAGGAGAATGAAAAGAAAAAGAAAGAAAGCTAGGGAAGAGAACAGAAAAAGAAGGAAAGCTAGGGAAGAGAACAGAAAAAGAAACAAACAAAGAATGAAAATGTCTCCTCCAAATCACGGTAAGAAAGGAAAGAAATCGAAAAGAGCGAATAGCGTCCCACGCCTAACGGCTACTAAATGGGGGAGGACCCGGGGTCTTAGTAAATCATTTCGTTGCAGAAGCAATACTTCTGAGTAAAGTGAAAACGAGAGGAGACAAGGGAAAGAGAAGAACGAGAGACAAGAGAAAGAATGCAAAGAAGAAGAAAAAGAGACAAGGGAAAGAATGCAAATGAAGAAGAAGAAGAGACAATGGAAAAGAAAAAGGAGACAGAAAAGCATATGAAAACGCAGAGGAAAAGAAAAACAAGTCCCCTCATTCCTATTTCGGAATAATTAGTTAGGCAGGGACTCTCCTAGCCCAGAAGGGGCAGGAATAAGGACTCAGCAGCAAAGTGAAATACACTGGCAAGAGGAATGCCTTCGGCTCCTAGGAACCAATCCGAAATAGGAACCCATTGACTACAGAATTCTTCCGAAATTCAGAGAAAAACCAATCGACTACGCATCCTGCTAGAGAAGAACACGTGACTAACTAATTCTTCTGCGAGAGAAGAACAAGTACTCTTATTATTCCCAAAATGACTAGTACGCCTAAGAAAGAAAGAAGAACAACAAAGAAGAACGAGAGAAAACAAAGAAAACAAACCAGAGGAAAAAAGAACAAAGAAAAGAACAAAGCTCTCCGAGCGAAGGTTTCTTTAAGGCCAAGAAGATCGTCACCGAAGTCGCCCATGGGGACTATTGTTCCGGGTTCAGCAGGCTTCACGAGAAGCTTCCAAACCTTAGAGAAGCCAGAACAAAGAGAGACAGAGAAGGAAAAGACGGAGGAAAAAAGAGAGGAAAAAGAAAGAAGGCAGAGGAAAAAGAGAAAGAAGAATCCAAAAAGAAGATAAGAAAGAAGACAAGAATCAAACCAGCTCCCTAAAGAAAGACAATGAAAAAGGGAGCGCCGCGGGGCAGGATCCATTGTAGATCAATAGGAGGATTCCTTGTTGTATCTTAGTGGAACTCAAAAAACAGTGAAAAAGGCTAGGAGAAAAACAAAAGAAAAAGGACTGAGAGGGAGATAGTCACTGGACTTCACGTACGGAAGTACCAGAAAAAGGGAGAGCAAGTTCATAAAGAGAAAACGATCGAAAAAGAGGCACGGCTTGTGATTCTACATTTCAGAGATTTCACAAGCCTTTTCATGCGTCAATTGTGTCATCCGTAAACAAAGAGAACAGAGGAAAGAGGAAAAAGAAAGAGGAAACGGAAAAAGAAAGAGCAAGAAGTCCCCACAAAGAAAGAAAGAAAGAAGAACAAACAGAAACTAAAGGAAAGAGAAAAGAAAACAAGAGAATAAGAAGAGAGGAAAGAAGAAAGACAAGAAGAGAAGAAGAGACAAGAAGCAGAAGAGAGGAAAGACAAGAAGAAGACAAAGAAAGAAAACAAAGAAAAGAATGCAAGAGATCAAAAGCAAAGAAGAGAGCAAGAAGAGAAAGAAGGGGAAAAGAAGAGAAAAAGAACAAGAGGAGAGAGAGAAAGAGGAAAACGAAGGCAGGAAAAAGAGCAATCCAAAGAATCCAAAAAGAAGAAAACAAAGAAGACAAGAATCAAACCAGCTTCCGATAGAAAGACAATTAGAAAGGAGGCGCCGCGGGGCAGGATCCTTGTTTATACCAAGAGAATGACAGGTATCTAAGTTGAACTCAAAGGGGAAAAAGGCTAGTCTAAAAACAAAAGAAAAGCCTCTGGCCTTTGTGATTGTACATTGAAGGGAATTTGCGTACTTTTTTTCACTAGAAAAGGGATTTCAATTTTAGATAGAGAAAACGCAAAGAAAACGGGTGTCCTTTATGATTCATCATTTCAGAGATTTTAGGAGTCTTTTCATTCGGCAATTGTGTAAATCAATAAAGAAAGAGGAAAAAACAGAGGAAGAAGAAAGAAACAACAAGAAAAAGAAAGAAAGGAAAAAGAGAGAACAAGATGCAGAGAAAGAAGAGAACAAAGAAGAAAGTGAAGAATACAATTAGCTTCTAAAAGAGAGACAAGTAGAAAGGAAGCAAGAGGGGAAAAATGAAGGGTTCCAGAGCAAATCAAAAGGAGGTTTCCTTGTCTCTAAATACAACTCAAAAATAGGGAAGAAAGAAAAACGAGACAGAAACAAAGGAGAGAAAAGAACGAGAAAGAAAGTTCTACGAGACCAACAGACAAGAGAAAAAAGCAAGAGGAAAAAAGAATCAGAAAGTGCCAAGAGAAAGAACAGGCCATAAAGAACAAGAAAGAGGGGAGAGAAGGGGAAAAGAAGAGTAAAACGAAGGCAGGAAAAAGAGAAAGAAGAATCAAAAAAAGAAGAAAACAAAGAAGACAAGAAGACAACCAGCTTCCGATAGAAAGACAATTAGAAAGGAAGCTCCGTGGGGCAGGATCCATGTTTATACCAAGAGAATGACAGGTGAAAAATTCTAGTATCAAAACAAAAGAAAAGAGGACTCGGCTTGTGATTCATCATCGAAGAGATTTGAAGCACTTTTTTACACTAGAAAACAGATTTCAATTTTATATAGAGAAAACGCAAAGAAAAGAGAGGTCCCTTATGATTTCCCATTTATAAGATTTTCAAGGCATTTTCATTCGTCAATTGTGTAAATCCATAAAAAAGAGGAAAAAAGAAAGACAAGGAAAAAGACAGAGCAAACAAAAAGGGCCCAGTAAAGAACAAGAAAGAAGAGAGAAAAAGAAGAGAGAAAAAAAGAGAGGAAAGACGAAAGACAAGAAGAGAGGACAGAATCAGAAGAGAAGAATGCAGAGAACGAAGAGATTAGAAGAGAAGAATTCTTTGGTTCACTGTTAGCCTACAGCACCTTTGGGGCCTCCCAAGGGCCCCCTCACCGAAACACGCAAAATAACAAAGAAAGAAATTCATTATAGGAAAAACACGATCTAAAACTAAGCATAAATCCTAATTTAAATTCATGAATGAAAAACTAGCGTTTATTAGAGTATAAATCATAAAGGAGAAAGAAAGCATATCGAACTAGGAAAAAAACAACTTACATGCATCATTCAATTATTGAAAACAATTCTAGAAGAACATACAAAATAATACAAGAAAAGAGATTACAGAAGAGTAGGCTTAGCTACATCTGTAGACCTTAGGATCCCACTCTCTTACATAAGAAAGACAAGAATTCTTAAGCAGGAATTTGACCATGCAGAAGATTATTGTTAACCAGCCCAACCAAGAAGCTCTACGAACAACGCTAGTGCTTTCCACCCTCCGAGGAGCTACGCATGTAAAGACCCCTCGTCCTAATACTTTCCTACAAGCGACCTATAAACCGGACCCCAACACCAAAACTTATGAAAGCCTTCCCAGGGACTAGAAGTCAGCTAAAGATTACAAAAGAAATAAAAAAGGTTACAGAGAAGCCATCCCTAAGGCTTAAAGTCTACTTAGGAAAACACAAGAGAGAGTAATTGAGAAGGAAGCAAAAGAAAGAATAAGAAAGAAGAGGAACAAAGAAAACAAGGAAAAAAGAATAACAAATAGAAAACAAAGAAAGAATAACAAATAGAAAACAAAGAAAGAAAGCAGAACAAGAAATGAAGATAAAGAAGAGAAAACAAGAAAACAACAAGAAAAAGACCGGAAAAGCAAGGAAGAAAGAGAAAAGAAAGAAGAGAAAGAAGGTTCAGAAAGAAAAAAGAAAGCCGAAAGAGAATCAAAAAGAAAAGAAAGAATAAAGAAGAAGAACAAAAATTCGATAGAAAACTAAGAAAGGAGAGACGAGAGAGAAGAAATAAGAAAAGGAAAAAGAAAGAGACCCTTTTGTATGTAAGAGGGTTTCAAAGAAGACCCCGGGGGCGAAGGAGAAAACAAAAAAGAGAGCAGAAAAATACGAAAGGAGAAAAAGAGATGGGGCCGAAGAAGGGCCTGAGGCAGAAAGAAAAAGAGGAACGAGACCCAGAAAAAGAGAAGACAAGAAAGACAACAACCAAAGAAATTAAGAAAAAGAGCAAGAGAGAAAAGAAGAATAAGAAGAGAGAAGAAGAATAAGAAGAGAGAAACAAAGAAAAAAGGATCGGACACAAGCCAAAGAAAAAACAAAGCAGAGAGGAAGAAGAGAAAGACAGAAAAAGAAGAGAACAAGAGAAAGAAGAAAACAAGAGAAAGAAGGGGATGATTAAGTAAGAGAAAGAACAAGAAGACAGAAACAAAGAAAGGAAAAACACAGAGAGAGGAGAATCTAAGAAAAGGGAAAAAGCAGACCCTAAACCCTCCACAAAGAGATATTCCCCATCTTTCAAAGAATTCAATTGGAAGGCATTTCCAATTCTTCCTAAACCTTTCTCCTTTTCTTTAATTTTAATACAGGAAAAGGAGTACTCTCTCTTTTGTAAAAAAAAACTCTTTTCCTTAGCAGGGACTGAGACTAACATCCATTCTCCTTCTTTCTACTAGCTATCCCTAATTCACAGAATCCCGAAATGCATACCTTACTTAGCCTTTAAAGATTACTAAAACAAACCAGAAATCCTGCAATCGAAAGGCAAAGGAGAACGCAAGACCGACCTTTGCAAGAAAAAAAGGAGACGAAAGAACAAGAAAAATAAGAGACAGACAAAAGAAAAAAGCAGAAAAAGAAGACGGTTAAGAATACAAGGGAGGTCAAAATGGTACAAAATTCCATAAAAATAAAAAGATAGAAATTTATAGCATAAAAACACAAGAAAAGAAGACGCTGCTTGTGATTCCACATTGAAAGGAGATTACGTGCTTTTTTGAACTAGAAAAGGGAAGTCAACTTCATATAGGAAGAATGCTCGAGAAAGAGACCTTGCTTGTGATTAGACATCAAAAGATTCTAAGGCCCTTTTTCAAGGTTATTTTGTAATCCGCAAAAAAGAAAGAAAAAAAGAGAAGAAGACAGGAGTTTCACAAAAGAAAGAAAAGACAAGAAAGAAAAAAGAAAAAAAAAGATAGGAAAAGGAAAAAAAAGATAGGAAAAAAAAGAAAAAGATAGGAAAAAAAAGAAAAAGAAACAAGAAAAGAATGGAGAAAAGATAAAGAAGAAAAGAAGAGAAAAAGAAAAGAAGAGAGAAGAAAATCGAGAAAGAACGGAAGAAAAAACAAAAAAACAAGGAGAAAAAAACGAGAAGAACAAGAGAAAAAGATACCCCATGGAGAAGGCTCCAAAGGAACGAAGACAGGAGGACAAAGAGAAAAGAGAAAGAACGAGACCAAAAGATCGAATAAAAAAAGAAGAGAAATAAGAAAAAGAAAGGAAAGAATCAGAAAAAGGAGTTCCCTCGGAAGAAAAAACCCAGAAGAACAAGGGAAATAATCAAAGAATAAAAAAATAGAACAACAAAAAACAAAAAAAAGGAAAGAAGAGAAAAAAGTAAGTAAAGAGAAAGAAGAAAAAAACAAGAGGAGAGAGAAAAAAGAAATGAAGACAAAAAAGATAGAAGCATAAAACAAAAGCAGAAAAAAGAGAAATAAAAAAGACAGAGAAAAAAGAACGAGACTGAGAAAAGAACACAAAGAATAACAAATATGAAAGAAAAATTTAAGAAAGAACGAAACAGAAAGATCGAAGCAGAAATGAAAAAAAGGGGAAAGGAAGAGATAAAAGAGAAACAGATCGATAAAGAAAGATACTCAAAAGAGTCCGCAAGTCAAGAGAAAAGGTTCTGTTCTGAAATAAAAGAGAAAAAAAAGAGAAAGAAGAGAGGATAGAGAAAAAGAAAAGAAGTGAGCAGAAAAAACAAAAAAAAGAGAAGTTGTCGTCCATTTCTGAAATAAATTAATAATCCAAACGCAAACAAAGAAAAAGAACAAAAACAAATGCTAAATAATACAATTGGAAACCTGTCACGTATATGATAGTAGAATAGCATATAGTGTATATAAATAAAGAAACAATCCCCACTAAACAACTGATTTTGTAGTCATGTATATCGTAATTTATATAGGGATATAAATAAGACAAAAAAAAGAGAGACAGAAAGCAAAAAAACAGGGAAGAAAAAAAGAATCAGAGAATATAAGAATAAAAAAAAGAAAGCAAATAGAAAAAAGAGAAGAAGAAGCAAAGAAAGCATAAAAAACAAAGAATTTTCAGGAAAAAAGAGAAAAAACAAGAAATTCCAGAAATAAAAAAACAGAAACAAACATAGAAAAAGTAGAAAAATCCAAGAGAAAGAAAAGAAACAAAAATAAAAGAAAAAAACAGAAAGAAAAACCAGACTCACGGTCCCTGATTAAGAAAGAAACTTCTAGGCCAAGAATAGAAAATTGGAGAGAAAAATGGTCTGGTCAGAAAGTAAAGGAAAGAAAGAGACAGAATCACGAAACCGACAGAAAGAAGGTTCCCATAAAAAAGAGAACCATAAATAAAAAAACCCAAGAGAAAAGGGATAAAGAGCATAAGAAGAGAAAGAAAACAAAAAGAAGGAATTCGAGAAGAAAAAAATAAAAAAAAGAAAAGACAACAAAAACAAGAAAGAGAAAAGAAGACAAGGAGAAAGAGGAGAGACAAAAGAAAGAAAGAGAGAGATCCCGAAAAAAAAGATAAAACAAGAAAGAAGAGAAAAAACTAAGGCAAAAATAGAAAGAAGTAAAGTAAAGAAGCAAGAAAACCAAGAAAAGAAAGAAAATAGAGAGAAATCAAATAGAAAAGAGAACAAAAAAAAGAAGACATAAAGAAGAGAGAAGAAAAAATACAAAGGAGAGAATAAGAAAAGAAAGAAGAGAGAGACAGAGAAGAAGAAAGAGAAAATGAAGGTGCAGAGACCCGGGCGAAGAAGGTTCAGACACATAAAGAAAGAAGGTTCAGACACAGAGAGAAAAAAGAAGAGGAAGAGAGAAAGGATAAAAACAAAGAAAGAAGGAGAGAAAAAAAAAGAAAGAGAAATCCCGAAAAGAAAAGAGAAAAAAACAGAGAATAAGAAAGACAGAGGAAAAAAAGAAGTCCCAAAAGAAGCAAAGAAAGAAAAGAAAAAACACAAGGAAAGAGAACGAAAGCAAGAATCAAAGACAGTTCCGGAACATACCAGAAAATAATAAAAGAAAAACAGCAAGAAAGAGCAAAAAAACAGAAAAAGAGAGAAAAAGAGAACAAGACAAAGAAAGAGAGGAAGGAGAAAAAAGCAAAAAGAGAAAGAGGGTTCCAGAATAAGAATAACGAAGCTAAGAGAAAGAGGAAAAAAGACAAGAAAACAAGAAGAAAAAAAAGCAAAAAAAAGAAGAGAGGATAAAAAGACAGAAAAATAGCATAAAGAGAGAAAACAAAAAAGAAAAAAACAAAGAGAATAAAAAGAAAAAAAGACAAAAGAAAAAACAAGAAGAGAAAGAAAGAGAAACAGAAAAAAGAACAAGAAAGAAGAGAAAGACGAAGAGAACAAGCGTCAGAAAGAAGAAAAAGAAGTCCCAAAAAGAACCAGAAAAAGAAAGAGAGCTCGGAAAAGAGAAAGAGAAGTTAAAAAAAGAGAAGAAGGAATAAAGACAAAGGACAATCACTGGAAAAACAAGATAACAAAAAAAAGAAAGAAAAAAAAAGCAAAAAAGAACAGAGAAAGAGAAGAACAAGAATTAGAAACAGAAAGAAAAGGAAGAAAGAGGAAATTAAAGAACAAAAAAACAAGAGAAGAAAAAGAAAGAGAAAAAAGACAGAAAGAGAAGACAAAGAAAAAACAAGAAAGAGAAAAAGGAGAAGAAAGAAAAAGCAGAAAGAGAAGACAGAGAAAGAATAAGAAGAAAGAAAGGAAAAAACAAGAGGAAAGAACCAAAAAAAGCAAAACAAAAAGAAGGAGAAAACGGAGACTGTTGGAGAAAAAGAACAAGAAGGAAAGAAATTCTCCTACATTTGCATCCAAACAGAGAAAGAAAAAGCTCGAGTCCGATCTCAAAAGCGGAAACAAAAAAAATAAAAGAAAACCAAAGAAGAGAAAAAGACAAGTCAACCTATCCAAGAGAGACAAAAGAAAAACCCCAGAAAGAAAAAAAGATAAGAGAGCGACAGAGCAAAGGTTCCAACGGAACGAGGCCCGCAGGCCGAAAGGAAAAGAAGAAAGAAACACAAAGAAAAAAAGAGAAGAAGAGCGACAGAAAAACAACAAAAGAATAAGGAAAAGACTTGCAGAAAAGTAAGAAGAAAAAAGAACAAGAGACAAAAACGAAGAACAAGAAAGAGGAAAGGGAAGACAGAACAAGAAAAAACAAGAGAAAGAAAGAAAAATAGAACAAGAAATAGGAGAAAGAAAAAGTACGAAATCGAGAAAAAAGAAAGAATCAGAGAAAAAAGCCAAGAGACATGAAAAACAAGAAAAATAAACAGAAAAAGAATGAATCAAAAAGAACCGAAACAAACTTCAAAAGCTCCGCTGAGACTAAGTCTATTTTTGTGCAGAGAAAACCACAGACCAAATACTACCCTAAAATTCTATCAATGACCACTTAAACTAGTGCTTTACCTACTTCAATTCCCAAGAAACCAAGCCGGAGAAAAAGAAAGAGAGCAAAGTAGAAAGAGAATAAAGACAAGGAGAAGATAGGAGAAAACGAACACACAAAAGAAAGTGGACAAAGAAAACAAAAAAGAAAATAGACACAGAAATAAGAATAGAAAGATAGATAAAAAGAAGACAGGAAAGAAAAAAGAGGAAAAACAGAGAGAAGACCAAGAGAGACAGAATCCTTGAAAAGACACGGAGTAAATAAAAGAAAGAGCAGACCAATAATAAAAAAAAGAAAGAAGCAGAAAAATAATAAAAAAAGTAGAAAAAAGAAAATAAGTCCTGAAAAAACAAAACAGAAAAGAACAAGATGAAAAAGATAGAAAGAAAAGAAAGTACGAGAAGATAAAAAAATTCTATAAAAACGAAAAGACAAAACAAGAAAAAGAATTGAAAAAAATCTACGACCAATCCACGAGAACACAGAAATAGACTAAAAGATGTCAAAGAATCAAATACTCCTCGAAGAAAAGAAATAATCACAAAAAGAAAAGAAAGCTATAAGACAAAGATAGCCCCTAAGAAATAAAAAAACCTCTTTTAAATAAAGCAATAGAATTAACTCTAAATCTACCAAAGCTTTTTACTCCATTCTTATTATCTGAAACAAAAAACAGAGCAACATTAGAGGACATTAAAAATGTCGAGGTTCTAAAAAACACAATCTATCTAAACCTTTATTATTAGAGGAAAGCGGAAGAGGGACAGCTAGATTCACTAAAATTTGGGGAGATACTTATGAGTAAAAATAAAAACCTAGCTAAAGTAAGAATCAAAACAAGCACACAGGAAAGAAAAGGAAAGGAGAACCGGAAAAATAATAGAAGAAAAGAATAGGGGAAAGAGAAAAAGAGAGTAAAACAAAGAAAGGAGAGGAGCATAAAAAGAAAACAATAAGACAAAGAAAAAAAGAAGACAGAGAAGCAGAAAAGAAGCCCATCCATTTGATTGAAACAAGAAACATAACATAAGAACAAAACTCATAGAATTATCCATTCAAGACTAATCTATAAATTGGGCTAGTCCAAAACAAGCTAAGCCTATTAAATTGATTCTTAGTACACGCAAAGATCCCAGCGAAAAATAGAAACAAAAGCAAAACGAAAATCAAAAAAGGATAAAAGAAAGAGAGCAAAAAAAAGAATCAGAAAAACAAGAACAGAAAACAACAAAAAAGAAGAACAAAAAGAAAGAATCTTCCGTCCTCCTAAACAAACAAGAACAAGTGAAGTATCAGAGGAAAAAAACACAAGACAGACTCAGAAACAAAGGAAAGAAAATAATGAAAAAGTATCAAAAAACAATTAGAGAAAGAAAAACAACAAAAGAAAAATCAGAACAAAAAAAAAGAAGAAAAAGTAGAGAAAGAACAACAAAACAACAGAAAAAACGAGACAAGAAAAAGAAAGAGAACAAGAGAACATCAAAAGAAACAAAAACAAGAGAGATTCAGGATAAAGAAGAAAGGAAAGAAGAGACAAGGAAAGAAGAGAAAAAGAAAGACAGAGACAAACAAGATGGAAAACAAAATAAAATTATGCCTTCGGCCTTTCGGCCTCGATCTTGCAGAACCTTTTCTTGTTGTCGTCCATGTCTTAGTCAAAGTTCTTAGTCAAAAACCTCCCAATGCAAAGAAAACGATAGACATAAAAAGTGCTTTTAATTGTCGTCCCGAAAGAGTAAAAACAAAATAAAAAAAGAAGTTTTGATTGTCGTCTAAAACAAGAGAAAGGAGGATTTCGTTGTCGTCTATTAGTAATCAAAAGCTTCAAAATGCAAAGAAAAAGAAAGAAAGAAAGGAGTCCTTGTGAGTGTCGTCCATTTCTCGAAAATAAGGTAAAAAAAGAAGTTTTGATTGTCGTCTATTAGTAGTCAAAAACGGAATCCCAAAGAATAAAAACAAGAAAAAGAAAAGATCTCTTGTTGTCGTCCATTTTCCCCCTAAATCATACAGAAAGAAGCATAAAACAAGAAAGAAAAACAAGAAAAAGAACAGAAGAGGGATCTTTGTATAGAAAGAAGAATCAAAATCATGCCATTCAGACAGAGGTCAACTAATCCACAAAAAGAAGAAACAAAACAAGAAAGCAAAAGACGTGTCCACTAGTGACGTTTAGACTAGACTGCAATCGGGCACCCCTATCGTATATAAAGACGACTCAAAATCATCCCATCGAGGAGTAAAAAAAGCAAGAGGGCAAACGAAAGAAACTTCCTGCCCTAGGGTCAGAAAAAAAACACGATAAAAAAAGAAAAAGAACGAAGGTTCCAAAAGAACGAAGCCCAAAGGCCGAAGGAAAAGAAGAGAGCAGAACAACGAGAAAAGAGAGACAGAGGAAAAGAAGAGAGAAAACACAGAAAGAAGAAAGAAAAACAAGAAAGAGAAGAAAAAAAGAGAACAAGAAAGAGAAAGAGAGACAAACAAAAGATAAAGAAAAGAAAAAAATGCAAAAGAAAAGAATAAGAAAGAGAAGCAGAATAAAGAAGAAAAGAAAACAGAAGAGAAAGAAAACAGAGAACGAGAAAACAAAACAAAGAGAAGAAGAAAAAGAACAAACAAGAAGCAGAAAGAAAGAATCAAGAGAAGAGCAGAATAAAGAAAGAAAACAGGAAGAAGAACAGGAAGAGAAAAAATACCAAGGACAGAACCCTTCAAGCACAGAAAGGGAAAATGCAACAAAGAAAAAAGCCACGGTAAACCCTGAAATGGCAAAGAGAGTCCCGCCTTTACCCTTTTAGATCATTCCTATTTACTAAAAGCAAACAAGCAGACAAGTTTGTTTCTCCAAACTAACGAAGAAACACACAAAAAACAGAAACAAGAGGAATCAAAGAGAGAAGAAAGAGAGAAAGGAGCAGAAAAGAGATGGTGCCAAAGACCAGAGACAGAAGAAAAAGAAGAACGAGACCCAGAAAAAGAAAAAACCAGAGGAAGAGAACAAGAAAAGAGAAGACAAGAAAGATAACAACCAAAGAAATGGAGGAAAAGAGAGAAGAAGAGGAAGAAACAGAAAAAGAAAGACAAAAAAAGAAAAGACTCGGAAAAAACGCAAGCCAAAGAAAAGACAAAGAAAAGAAAGCAAAGAACAAAAAAGACAAGTCCTATTATTATCTGCCATTAGAAACAAAGAAAACAGAAGAAGTCAAAAAGAAAGAGAAAAAGACGAATAGAAAGAGAAAACGCAAGACAGATTAAAAAAAGAAAAAGAAGATAAGGGAAAGAGGCAAGAACAAAAGAGAGGAAGAAAAACCAGAAATGCAAAATAAAAAAGATCCTGCGTACCTAGATCTTACACTAAAATCAAAGACCATGCCCTATCTGCAAAAAAGCCATATACACGAAAACAAAGAGTGAAATGAAAAACCTATGAGCAGCAAGAAAAACAAGCACAAGCATCTCCAGACCCAACTCCCAAAGTGAAACCAAATCAATGCTACAAAAAGGCCTTAAGAAGCGCAAACGATCCAGAGACGGAAGGGACGGTCCAAACGAAAAAGACAAAACGAGATGCTTTCCATCAAAAGCACACTGCACGAAAGAACACAAAAATCGATCTCTAGCAAAACAAAGGAGTTCTCCGCAAAACACACTTGAATATAAAGACAGAGAAAAGAGAGAGAATAAGACAGGAGAAGTAAAAGAAGAGAAGAACAGAAGAATAAAGAGAGAGCAAAAAAGCAAGGAAAAGAAAGAGAAAAAAGAAAGAGAAAAAAGAAAGGAAAAGGAAGGGTTAGAACGAGATAGATCAGAAAGAAAAACAAGAAAAAGAATCGTAGGTAAAGAAGAAGAAAAGGGAAAAGAAAGAGAGAGAGAGGATAAAAAGAGAGAAAAGACAAGGCAGAGAAAAAGAGGACAGAAAAGAAGAACAAGAATCCAACTATGTCTATAACAAAAAGCAAACATCTCACTTGCAAAGAACGAAAGAAAAAACAAAATGAGAGAAAGAAAGCCAAAGCAAGAAGACAAAAAGGGACCTGGTAGAAATCAAGAATAGGAGAAAGAAAAGAAATGGAAAGATTGAACATTCTAGCAATGAACCAAGAAAAGAGAAAAAGGACAAGAGTGAGAAAAGCAAAAGACGAAAAGAAAAGAAGAAAGAAGATTCTAGAAAGAACGAGAACCGGGAAAAGAAGAAAAAAGAGCGGATAAAAACAAACAAACAATATAATGATAAGAGAAAGAAAGAAAGAAAGGGAAAAGACAGAGAGGAAAGAACTAGAAACTAAAACGAAAAGGATTACAATGAACGAAAAAGAGAGAGAGATAAGAGAGGAAAAGAGCAAGAGATCCAAGAGAAAAGCAGAGACAAACAAAGAAAAAAAGAAAACAAGTAGAGAAGAACAAAGAGGAAAAAATCAAACGAAAGACTTGAGACAAGAAAGAAGAAAAAGACAAAATCAAACAAAGAAGAAAAGAAAAAACAAGTTCCACAACACAAAAAGGCAGAGAAAGAACAAAAAAGAACAAAGAAAACACAACAAAAAGAAAGAAAAGAAACAACAAGAAACAAGAAAAAAGAGAGAATCCAAAGAACAGAAGACAAAGAAAAATGAGGAGAAAAAGCAAAAAAGAGAAAGAAATCCAAAAATAAGAAGGAAAGAAGAATCAGGGAAAAAAAGAGCAAAAGGAAAAAAAGAACAAAACAAAAAAATTCTAACATGAAAAATAATAATAAGCTAAGAGAACAAGAAGAAATAACCAACAAAAGAAAAAACGGTAAAGAATAAAATAAAAGAAATAGAATTTACTACAAATGATCACGAAACACCTTTAGTACACAGAATACCGAAATCGAATCCTACTAAAATAAATATGGAAAAATTCCAATAAAGAAAAGAGAAAGAAAGCTCAAGTTAGGAAAAGCAGAAAAAAATCGATAAACAAGAAAAAACCGAGAGAAAAAGCACAGAAAACAAGATGCAAAGAAAGGAAAGAGAATATACACAAAAAGTAAAAACAAAGAAACGAAAGAAAGAGAAAAAGAACAGAAAACGAAAGAAAAAACCAGAAAGAAAAGAAAGAGAGACAGAGAAAGAGGAGAGAAAAAACACACAAACATATAGAAGAGAAAAAGAGGAAAGAACAAAAAAAAGATAAAAGAGCAAAAGAAATAAAATACAAAAAGAAAAAGCTGAAAGAAAAAGAGAAAACAAAAGAAAAAGGAAGCTTCCGCACAAAAAAAGAAAATAACAAAAGAAAGATCTACAAAGAAGGAGTCCCCTGCTCACAAAAAGGAAAAAAGCAAACAAAAAAACAAAAGAAAAAAGATTGGAAAAGAAAAGAGGAAACAAAGAAAGAATAAAGAAAAGAGAAAGAAGCTTCCCTAAAAACCAAAAAGAAAGAGAGACAGAAACAAAGAAAGACAACAAAGAGAAGGAGAAAACAAAAAGATAAGGAAGAAGAAGAAGAGAAGTCATAAAAAAGAAAGAAAAAGAACAAAAAGAAAAGAGAAAGAACAAAAAAAAAGATAGAAAAGAGAGAAGGAAAGAAATAAGAGAAAAGACAAACCAAAGAAGACAAAGAAAGAATAAAAAAAAAAAAAGAAGAAGAAGAGAGGAAAGAAAAGAATCAGAGAGAGAAGAGACAAAGAAAGATAAAAAGAAAAGAATTCATTGATTAGCTGCAAAAGCTGTAGCCTACGGCACTTAAGGGCCTTCGGCAGGTTCCCCCAGGATACAAAAGAATCACAGAAATACATAATAAAAACACGAGATAGATAAAGTATAAAAGCATAAATAACCAATTAATACAGCAAAACTTGCCTTTAGAGATCCATAGAATACAGTATCATTAAAAAAGAAAATAAATGGATTTGAAAAGAAAACAACCACAAAGAAGATCTTGAAACAAAGATACAGGAAAAAAAGAAACTTAAATGAATAAGCCCAGAAATTAGTAAAACAATTTACAGTTAAAACAAGGAAATAATAGAAAAGAAGAAATTACATAAAATTAGGCTTAGATGTAGATTAAAGAAGACCTTTAGCTACTTTTCTCAGAAGCCAGACCCAACAAGAAAAAGAAATAAGATAAAAAGAAAGACCCCGGGATCGACGGTTTCACAAAAGAACGAGAGCGAGAAAAAAAGCAAAGAAGAACCTGAGAAAGAAGGTTTCCGAAGGGATGCGGCCGAAAAGAGGAAAGAAAGCGAGGAAAGAAAGAAAAAAAACTCCTAGATTCGGAAAGAAAACGAGAGAAAGAAGCAGAAATAAGAAGAGAAAGAAAAACAAAGAAGAAACAAAACAAGAGAGTTCCAAACGAAGAACAAGGAAAGAACAAGGAGAGACAGAGGAAAAAGAGAAGACTCCTATAAGAAAGAAAACAAGTAAAGGTAAAAAAACAAAAGAAGAAAAAGAAAGCAAAAATCAGAGAAAGAAGCAGAAAACAAGAAAAGAATAGAAAGAAAAGCAAGAAGAAGAAGAGAGGAAAAAAACAAAGAAAAAAGAAAGAGAGAATAAAAAAGAAAGAAGAAACAAGAAGAGACATAGGAAAAAAAGAAAGAGAGAGAAGAGAAAAAGAAAGAGAGAGAAGAGAAAAAGAAAGCAAGAAAAGAGACAAAGATAAAAAAGAGAGCAAGAGAGATAGAACAACAAGAAGAGAAGAAACAAATAAAGAAAAAAAGAAAAGAGAACACAACAAAAAAGTAGAGAAGCTCGGATTCAACATAAAAAAAGAAACTTCCGCAAGACTACTATATAATTATATAATAAAACAAAAAACACAAGCAAAACAACGAAATAAAAAAGAAAAGAAAAATAAGAGAACAAAAAAAGAAGAGAGAGAAAAGAGAGCAGAGAAAAAAGAAGAACGAGACACAGAGAAAGAAAACGAAGAAGACAAAAGAAAGAGAGGCAAAAGAATGAAAGGAGAAAGAAAGAGAATGAGAGCCAGAGCAAGAGAGACAAAGAACAAGATAAAGAAAAACATAAAGAACGAGGCCAACCACTCTCTCTAATCCGACACAAATCCAAGTGAAATAAAAAAACAAAATGAATCAGAGAAAGAAGAAGACGAAAAAACAAGACGAAAAAGATAAGAGACAGAAGAGAGAAGACAGGCAGAAAACAGACAGAAAGAGAAAAACCAGCATCCTGCTGAGAAATAAGGAGAAGAGAGCAAGCAACTTCAGAAAGAAAAGCAAAAGAGCTAAGAATAGAAGAAAGAAAGAAGGTGAGAAACAAAGAAATAAAGATAAAAAGAAACCACTAAAGAACAAGAAAGATAAAAGAGACAAAACAAAGAAGAACAAACAAAGAAAAACAAAAATCCGACAGAGAAAAAAGAAAAGAAGAGGAAAAATCAGAAAGAACAGAAATAGAACAAGGCCCCAGGGAAGAAGGCTCAGAAAAGAAATAAAGAAACAGAGAAAAAAGATGGTTCTGAAAGAAAGAACCCTGGGGAGAAGAAGGTTCGGGGAAGAGAAAGAGAGAATAAAAACAAAGAAGAGAGAAAGAAAAAGAGAAAAACAAGCAAAAAGAGAGAAAAAAACAAAAGAAAAGAGAAAGAAACAAAGAAAACAGACAGAAGAAAACAAGGAAAAAAGAAACACAAAAAGAAAACAACAAACACAAAAGAAGAAAGACAAAACAAAAAGAGAAACAACAACAACAGGAAAAGAAAAACAAGAAAGAAAAGAAGAGAGAGAGAAAAAAAAAAGCAAAAAAAGAGAGAAAAGAAAAAAACAGGAACAAGAAAAGACACAGAACAAGAAAAGAAGAAAGTAAACAAGAAGAAAATAAAAGAATAAGAAATAAAATAAAAAGAAAGAAACAAAGAAAAACAGAGACAGGAAGGGAAAAAGAAAGAAAACAACACACAAAGAAAAAAAGAAGATTAAAACAAAGAAAGCAAAGAAGATTAAAACAAAGAAAGCAAAGAAGAATAACAAAGAAAGCAAAGAAGAATAAGAAAAAGAAGAAACAAAAAAATAAGAAAGAGAAGAAACAAAAAAATAAGAAAGAGAAGAGAAAGAAGAATAGAGAAAGGAAAAACAAGAAGAAAGAAAGCCAAGAAAACAACAAAAACAAGAAAGAGAAGAAATCAAGAGAAAACAAAAGAAAAGAAAGAGAGAAAAAACAAACAGAAAAAAAGAAAACAAGGAAAAAAGAAACACAAAAAGAAAACAACAAACGCATAAAAAAGAAAAACAAAAAAAAAAGAGAAAAGAAACAACAACGACAGGAAAAGAAAAAAAACAAGAAAGACAAAGAAAAACAAAAAAGAGAGAAGAGAAAGGAAAAGAAAAACAGGAACAAAAAAAAGAAAAGACACAGAACAAGAAACAAAACAAGAAAAGAATAAGAACAGAAAAGAAACAAAGAAAGGAGAACAACAAAGAGAAAGAAAAGAGATTGAAAAACAAAGAAAACGAAAAGAAAACAAGAGAAAAAAGAGAAAGGAAAAGCAGAAAAAACAAAAGAGAGAAAAAAAAGAGCTAAAAAAGGAATCAAGAAAGAAGAGAAGAAAATAGATAAAAGACAAAGACAAGAAAGAAAATAGAAAGACAAAATAAATAAAGAAACAAGAAATCACAAGAGAAATCACAAATTTAGACACAGAAAGAGAAAGAAGCCCTTTGGCTACCATTCTCCTACACAAGATAGACAATAAATCCTAAGCTAGAAAAAAACAGTGAAGATTGTACTATATTAATAAAAGGACTTTCCTATAAAACATGATTTTATATAACTTCCTTATTTTTGAACAAGTTATTTGGTTTACACTCATAACATAAAAATTGTGAATGCCACAGGCTTCTTTTCTCCTTTATTCTTATTTGTGCTCGGGCCTTATCCCTTTTCCTAGAGTTATCAAGGGCCCTTTGCTTGGTTATAACTGTTTTTAACAACCTTCATTTAAATGGTTCACGGACCCTACCGCTCGTTGAAGATGTTGGATTTGACCTTCTCGCGGATAACAAGGAAAAAAAGACACGGATAAAAAAGAGTCCTGAAGCATGCCCCCAAGAGGGGCGTACCCTTTTATACCAGCTGTTTGAACAACAAGAAAAGGCAGTACGGTTTTGTCTAGAATGATTATCTGTGAATCAGACTTCGATTTTCAGATAAATTTTTTCCTTCAATCAATAGAATTCGACGTGAAAGCTGGTAAAGTTTCTTTCCGTGCAGGAGAATCAATTGCTTCCCTATGCTTCTTTATCCTTTGATGGACCCTTCTATCGCGGAGTTCATACAAAAAGGCCCCAGACTCGTTTGTCCACCCCCATCCTCAACGCAGCATTTAGTATACAACACCTCACATTTAAGGAATTCGTTGTCGTTGACTTCTTTATCCATTCCATTTACGAACAAAAAATTTCAGCTTCCATCCATCTACCAAGGAATCCGAGGAGCATACAGATGAAGTTCTTTTAGAGCGAGATAGATGATTGGTGGGTTTCCCCACTTCCCCGCGTTATTGCCAATAAACTCTTCTTTTCCCAAACTCTTATAATAATATACATCTAGTGTTGGGTTTTACTTCCCCGTAGCGATTAAAGGCCGAGGACATCTCGACTGTAGCACGATAACCTAGGGATTCATGTTCACGTAAGGACCCATTGTTTATAGTTTCGGGTGGTGATAGTGGTATGTAATCCGCAAATCCTACTTTGGATAGGCAGAAAGTAGGGCAGCTCTCCGATGCGTTCCATTTGGTTTACTATAAAACTTTTCCTTAAGTTGTTTTGGGCTTATCTCTTACCTTGAAGTGATTTTACGAGGACCACATTCAAGAACGAGTGGAAATCGCCAACAAAAGGGAGTTTTATCCTTACTAAACTTCTATTCGAGTACTTTACTGCAAGATTTTCACAAAGATATACTGCTTTAATAAGCTTATAAATAAAGACCCGAATACCCTAAATTGACGGTTCCTTGGCCCATTTGCAGATCTACCGATGTAGCCACGGAGAAAAGAAGAGATGAGCAAGAAAACATGGTACATGAGCTCGTAAAACAAAACAAGAGGGCAGCTAATCGAACGAGAGCTCTATTAACAATTCCACAAATATTTGGGGTTTGGGAAATATTCTAGGTGTGAGCAGCAATTAGGTCTTATTTTTACTTGAGCAAGATAATAACTTGAAAGGTTTCTTTTCCCTTTTTTAGTTAATTGATTGACTTTTACCAAGATATTTCCTACTATACATACACATACACTGGATTAAATACAGCATCTGTTCTTAAATACCAAAGACTTTTAGAATGCATAGTTCTTAGGATTGTTAGTCATTGATCACAGGCCTCGACGATATCTCCTACGGGCAACGTGCAAGGATGGAAAAGGGAGTCCTTTGCCATGCCTACATAGAAAGAAGGGGAGGACTGTTCACTTAGCTATTAGCACTTACCGGCAACTCTAACACAGATGGAAAAATTCTTGCATAAAGGATATCTTGTTATACAAATAAGAGATGTTTTGTTAGATAGATTTGCTTTCTCTACCTAACTGGAGTAAAGGCGTTATAGCCTACGTTCGTATAGGATTAAGAATTGTTGGGTTTTTTATTACATTTACCCCGTTGCTAGTGTATGTACCGATAATTTTACAGCGACCTTCCCCTGACTTAGATGAAACAAGTCCCATTTTTCTTATTCCATAAGAATACTCAGATGGGAATGCGGGGAAGTTTACATCCCAAACCGCAGGGATATGCTGCAAGCCACCGCTAAATCTGTACCTACAGAAAAGAACTACTTCCGAGCACTGTTGTTTGATTCGACCCATTTGCTGCCAGAAGACCACCTTCCCGATATAGTTTCCTTATTGGCATACCCTCTTTGAATATCTAAAAACTCTTTTGATGGACGTGAGAAGTCCATAAAGCGTCATTGAATCATGAAAGACTTCCCATGAGAATCATCACTTTTTTTGTTTACCATATTTTGACATTTTGTTAGCTTCTACAACAAATTTCATGAGGTTTATCAAGAAGTGTTGTCACCTGGAGATCTTTTAATGAAGAGGGTAAGGAATTCAAGTAACATAAGGTATACGTGCCACTAAATCGAGAGTGGGAGGGGAGATCTCCCAGGCTCGCCCATTGTAGAACAAGTAGACTACCCTTTGATCTACGTACCATTCATAAAACTTGAACATAGACTCGAATACCAAAATTCCTGTCTATGGACTGGAACTCGCTTCTAAGGTGAATTTGTTTTCTTGAACTCAGGGGGGGCAGCCCTTATAGACTTTACTTCAACCAAGACAGAAGTTATCCACACTTCTTCATTTCTTTGTTCACCTATGAGCCCCTTATCTTGTCATAGTTTTTTGATATAGACTGAGGTTTAGTCCGACCGCCCCACTTTTCCATATTCAAAGGGAATACTTTACTGAGGCAATATAGGAACCTAGAGGATTTATTGTCACAGAAGATTTTACTCATTAGCGTTTGTGCAAATACTCCGAGATAGAGCCCTCCAGGAACCATTTACTATTACTAATTAAATCTGAGAGGACACTTCAGCGAATAATTCTATATTGATGATTGTGCACTATTAAGAAGTACAGGCCATATTCCAACAATAGAAGAAGCCACTTACGAGTTATTCACTTCCCTACTTCTTAGGCCCTTTTCGCTAAATGTTGTAGCAAATCCCGACTACATAATGTAAATTGATTGACTACATTATACTCTTTTCTCACGTCCGACTAGAAAGAATAAAAAACCTAGGAAGAGAATCAAGTAATATATATTTTATAATATTATAACATAACATGGGGTAGGGTCTACAGATATGAAATTAAAAAAAAATCTACTTCATAGTGGGAATATGGGATATTCTTCCAGTTTACTACCTTTCAGCTTTATGTTATATCAAATCGAGATTGCAGAGCATCTTTCCTTAGCAGTGATGTGAAGCTGTAATCAAGTATTAATATATCTATACTTTTACTTTCTACCCTTAGTAGTACGGGCGTTGACAGGTGTTTAGTGACAGTGACTTTTATTTAATAGAATAATATAGATAGAAAACTGCAAAATACCCCAATGATGTATTTCAATTAAATCAATGTAACTGGCTTTGGTATGA
>JAYMSL010000729.1:0-21376 GCA_036897195.1 Plantago coronopus
TTTCAAATTAGTCCTTAAATCTGAACTCAATTGAATAACTTAATTGTCGTAAATTGAACTCAATTGCACAACTCAAATAGTTATTGACATATATATATATATACTACTAGAAATTCGTAACACGCTTCGCGTGTTTACTATGTTATATTTTAATGTTTCCTTATGTAAATTTAGTATCAATGTACGCGCGAAACTGACACACATTCAACATAATGAAATCGAATAATTTGTGAGCTATTATTGTTTAATTATTAGTCCATGCATATTGAAATTTTAAATTGAAACCACAACATGTACAATGACTCAATGAGTGCTCAAGATTTTATTCATCCTGAGTTTTGACCAAATCTATTTTGTTTATTTAAAACATTGCCTTAAATATTTTGAGCCCTCATTCTAAATTTATAGCCATAGAGGAGAAAAAGATAAATAGTGTATCTGTAATCTTGGCTTTTTATTTTATTTTATTTTATTTTATTCTGTATTTTGTGTTTTTTTTTTTTTTGTAATTGGTCAAATTTATTAATAAAATAAGTTGAGTACAACCTGCACTAGACATGCACTACCTATGATAACATCAACAACCACCAGCTGAACTTGGAAAAAGATATGCAATGACCGTTGCCTCCTTAAAAAACTCGTGGATAAAACTTAGTGAAAAAGAAAAACCTACGAGAAAAAAAAAGTACAATCGGCCAATTGTACGAAAGAACCATCACGAACACCTCCTGCATCGCGAGCCATGAATGAACCACATAATTTGTCTAGCATTGAGTCCAAAGTGAAGATGACTTCACTACCATAACCACCAAGATACATTATCACAAAACATAAAAATGGAATCCCGAAACAACTGCGCCAGAACTTATCACATAAAGCATAACAATAGAAGAAAAAAAAACAATGGAGTCCTTTCCCATTCTGAATTACTGTAATACCATGGGATTATATGTAATAAGTTTTGCAGTGACACACTGTACAATTAAAAATTCAGTCCCTGCACCTGATCAAAAGACTAAGAAAACTGAAAATGAGTGAATATAGCAGCATTGCGCTTCTATTCAAAAACCTACTATCCAAGTTACAATCCAGAACTTGGAGAGCGGCATCACGAGTTCTGGTGGTTCGCTGTGCTAGTATAGAATAAGTTAGTCATATGCACTTATGCAGTGTAGCTGATAGCCAATATATCTAACAATACTGAACATTATCCATCACTCCCTTAGTTCTTGAAAATGACCAATTATAGTTTACAGTTGAATTTTTTCTTTTAAAGTTCATGGTGTACTCTTGTCGATTTTACTGGGAATTTACATGAATAATTGTGCTGTAACTATAATCGAATGGAGTGTTACAACTTACATGTTCTACAATGCAATCTTTGCTTTGTTTTCTAGTGAAATATACAATAGCTTTGTACTTACTGGGGTAGATGGGAGTTTGTAGATCATGTAATCATCTCGAGTGAAGATCAGGCAAGTTATTTCTTCATTGGAAGTTTTGTTGGACGGATGTAATATCATGTAATAAAACTCATGCCTTCAACTACGATGCATCTTAAATATCACATTTGAGCATGCATGATAATACACACACATTCACACTTTACATTCAAGGGATTCATTCGACTCTTCTTTATGTAATGAATTGAGGCTGATGGCAATAGTTTGCAATGAGTTGTGCACCGTTAACCTTGGCCTGAGCTCTAATGAGAGAGCTCTGTTCATCTCGCTCAGCCTATTCATCTCGCACCCCTCATCAGCAAACTCAAACATGTAATCCCAAAGGAGACACAACACTTATTTGGTTTAGTTCTAAAAGGAATCATTAAGAAAGGTATAAAACTGAAGGTCATTAAACAAGATTGATTAACTAAAGTACGACAATACATCAATACCGAAACCCGGAATACAATCAACACGCCTTAAGACCCACAGACAGATCACAAATGATTAAAAGTGCTGCCTTGAACTGTGTCAGTATGATTATCAGATACATTTGTGACTATAACTCATAACTTGCATCAAGAATTCCTAAGATCCCAGGATCAATTGATCATGAATGAGAAACCTTCTATGCCTAAAGATCTATATTGCTACCTAAATCCTCCCAGTCATATAAATCCTGAAACATAAAGCACAATCAGCAAAAAAAAAAAAAAGCCTTAGAAGATTGGTTTCTTTGCCAAAAGCAAATTGAAAAGACCTATAACCATGAAAGCAGATAACAAATCCGACAACATCAATACCCAATAGAAACAGCCATAATAATTTGCACAAATCTAATCACAGAAGCACATTTAGTCATAATTTGATTTCACCCAAACAAAATAGAAACCCAAAACCAGATACCCAAATAATTGAAGTCTAAAACAAAAGAAACAAAGCCAAAATTCCATGTTCTAGAATTCCCAGAATCACAACATCAATCGAACAAAAACACCAAAATGCACACAAAAACCACAAGCTGAATCACGAACTGGAAATAGTTAAATTACCACTCCAAATTATTTGGAAACAGGGATTAGTCAAGTTAAGTAGCAAATATTGAAACCTGAATATGATTTTAACCGGTGTTGGATTTCAAGATTATACCACCGGCCAGCGAGAAATTGGGATAAGAGGGAAATGAAAGTGTTTGTTGAAGATAAAAATAACAAAGAGAGTGTACTCCTAAATTCTGACCAAGATATGTTGAGAATCCGAGAAACCTCAAGCACAAGTGACATCAATGGAGATCTCCATCACAGGGTTTCCTACTTGCTTCCAAATTTATAATAAATTGTATCCAGCCGGAGCTGAGATCAATACCAATAATTTGATTGAAATATTAGGGTCTAATAATTTCTGAATCAAAGGAAAGGAAGACATTAAAATTGAAGATGAGAAACAAATTGGAGAGAGGGAGAGAGACTGGAGGACGGAGACAGGAGTTTTGGGAACGAAGAAGAGACATAAGACGTGATATTAAAGCGATAAAAATTGTGATAGGGTGAGTCGCACGCGCCAGCTACTGCGAGTGGGCATAATTTTCCGGAACCATATCTTACTATGATGAACGGCTGAGATGCCTCAATTGGAATTGCTTTTAAATTACTCCACGCGCCCTTAATTGGGTTATATACTACTACTACTAATAAGTTCGATAAAAGAATAGTATAGGAATAGAGTACGGTAGGTAAGATTTGTTGTTTAAAAAAATACTAAAAATAAGTACCAGACAATCCACCACTAGGATGAAGGAATGAATGGACCAATAAGAAGCTTGATAACCTTTTGTTTTAGAGTATAAGTTGACTGTAATTAATGGTTGGTAAAATAAAATTGTATAAATAGAGTATGATAGATTAGATTTGCCATTTCAAAAATATATATTAGGTCTGATAATTCGGAAAATTAGATGATTTGATTGTGTCTAATGGAGAAGATGTATACTATTTTTTGATATAATCATAAAAAAACAATTAATATATTGAATATAAATAATAATATTCACGACTGTTGTCTATGGATTCGTCTCGCTGCGATGAGTTTGAATATATGTTTAAATTACTTTTTTAAATTTTTGTGGACGAATAATAATGAGATTAAATAAAAAATGATTTATACACACCATACTAAAAATAAGTAGGAGACAAGAATATCTTATCCACCAATAAGAATGAAGAATGGTGTTTTGAATGGACCAATAGAAGTAGAAAAATTATTTTCAGATGTTACATTTTGTCATTTTGGCGTACGCTTATTAATATTAATAATGTTACGTTTTTAAAAATGGAAAGTTTATATGAATTTTTAAATCACATACTTTAATATACTTTACTAATATTATATCTTCCCTCGGAAAAAAACTAATATTATATCTAAAATATAGATATATATATATATATATATATATATATATAATTTATTAATTATTTTCAGATGTTACATTTTGTCATTTTGGCGTACGCTTATTAATATTAATATTACCTTTTTAAAAATGGTTAGTTTATATGAATTTTTAAATCACATACTTTAATATACTTTACTAATATTATATCTTCCCTCGAAAGAAAAACTAATATTATATCTAAAAAAAAAATATATAATTTATTAATTATTTTCAGATGTTACATTTTGTCATTTTGGCGTACGCTTATTAATATAATGTTACGTTTTTAGAAATGGAAAGTTTATATGAATTTTTACTCACATACTTTAATATACTTTACTAATATTATATCTTCGTTGGAAAAAAACGAATATTATATCTTAAAAATATTTGATATATAATTATTAAATATTAGGTGAAATCTGATATGTAACATTTTTAGGCGTATGTAAAAGAATTTTGTTTACGAAATTACGATTATATAGTTAGAGTAAGAATTATAGAAACAAGGAATACACACAGAGAGTCACACAGAGAGACGAGCTAGTAGAATAGAGAAGAGAAGAGATATACAGAGAGAGAGAGAGATTCGTCTTCAGCTATTCTCCCTCCCTCTCCTAATCAATCGATCGATCCATTCCATTCCATTCATCCGCTTCTCTGCTTCAGCCTTCATCTTCTTCCTTGCTTCGCTTCACCCCCCCTCTCAAAATCCTCCATTCATTTTCCTTTCTTCACGACTCCCCCTTGACTCCTTCTCCGATTCAACCCTCCTTTCAATTCCCACTATCCAGATTCAAAAACCCTAGCAAAATTCAATACAATACGCCCAATTCTAAACCCTACTGCTGCATTTCCCCTTCCTTTTCGCCTTTCCCCGTTTTCTTCTTCTTCTTCTCCTCGATTCGCTTTCTTCAATTTCTTCCTCTTATTCAATTGTTTTTCTTCGCTTTCCTGTTTCCTTGGATACCCTGCCTGCCTGAGTATCGGCAACGGTGTTTTTGTTGCCAAGAGTCAAGCAAGTTAAAGTATGAGCATCAACAGTCCGGGAAAAAAACAGAATTAGGGTTTCTTGCGTCAAAGGTTTGTGTTTGGCATTCCATGGGCGATGGAGGTGTTGCATGTGCACCTTCACAGCTCATCATGGACAATTTTTCAGTTTGCGGAGGAGGAAACACCAATGGCAACAACTCAAAGCTCAGCTCCTCTTCCAATTCTTCAGTCAAGTTGGATACTAGTAAAGTGAAACCCAAGATGAACAAGGTGAAAAAAGTTAAAGGAAGTAAGCAAGTTACTGCAGCAGCTGCACCTGCACCTGCTAATTCTGATAAGAACGTGTCTGCTGATGTTAAGGATGGCAACGACCCGGTTTCTCTCAATCCTAATGATGATAGTAAGGATGAAGTAGAGGAAGGTGAACTCGGTACTTTGCCTATTGAAAATGGGGAGTTTGTGCCACCCGAAAGGCCCGCCAGGAGGTATGAGCTAAGGAGTGAGATAGAGAAGGGTGAGTTTGTTCCTGGGAGGTGGCGAAGGAATGCTGGTGAATTCGAGCGCAATTCTAAGGATGAATTGGAGAAAGGGGAATTTGTGCCTGAAAGGTGGTACAGGAATGATAAGTCTGATCAGTATTCCTACTCGAAAAATTCACGTAGGTATGATCCTCCTAGAGACAAAGGATGGAAAGGGGATCGTGAATGGGTGTCTCCGTCTGCCAAGGAAAGGGGATGGAAATTCGACCGGGACACTGAATGGAGTCAACCTTCTGGAAAAGAGAAGAGCTGGAAAGCTGATTATGATTGGTCACCGCCCAAAGAGAAAGGAGGATGGAAGTGCGAGCGGACTCCTCCTCCCCCTCCTCCATCAGGTAAGTATTCTAGTGACAAAGAATTTCGTAAAAGTGCCGGGGGTAGTCAGCAGTTCAGGAAGTTTGCCCCCAGGTATGAGGCAGAGAGGACGCCAAAGAGCAATTACAAAGATGCAGGGGAGGAAGGTTTCGCCAAGACTGATATTAGCAATGGAAAAAACCATGCAAGGGACTATTCCTTGAGTAATAGGTTAAAGCGCCATGGTAATGATTCTGATAGTAGTGAGAGGAAGTTCCATGTTGATTATGATGAGTATGCCAGCTCAAAAAACAGGAAGCTTTCTGAAGATGCTAGTCGATTCTCTTCCGATCACTATTCTGGTAGGGCGTATAAAAAGTCTTCATCTTCCTCATCAAGGACTATACCCACTGAAAGGTACTCTTCTAGGTATTCTGATTCATCGAGATCGCTTAATGATAGACGGATTAGCAGTCCACATCAATCTCCAAATGAACGCTCTCGCAACTATGACAGGGCCCACAGTCCAGCACGCCGTGATAAGTCTCCCAATGACCGGGGTCATCAGTTGGACAGGAGTATGTCCCCTTATGATAGGAGTCGTCGCTATGATAACAGGTACCAGAGCCCAAGTCACGTTCCACGCTCGCCTCGTGAATCAGGGCGAAACCGTGATGATAGAGACCGCAGTCCTTTGATAGAAAGATCACCACAAGATCGAGGTAGGTATAGTGGTAAACGTGAAACATACAGGAAAGGTGAAAAACGAACCAATGGTCACAAAGATCACGAAGGGAGGTATAGTACCAAGGGCTTGGTTGGAAGGGAAAGTCAAAGTTTAGCTAAAGAATCAGATGATAGAGAGAAGCTAGATAATGGGAATTGCCCTATTGAAAAAGCTGCCAGCTCGTTGCGTCATGGTGAAGAGTTGCACAATAGTCCTTTAGGAAATGTCGAATCGTCTTTGGAAAATGGAGTTACTGAAGAGCCTGCATCGATGGAAGAAGACATGGACATTTGTGATACACCACCACATGTCCCTGTGGTGATAGATGCATCTTCTGGAAAGTGGTACTACCTTGACCATTTTGGTGAAGAACGGGGGCCCACGAAGTTGTGTGATCTGCGAACCCTTGTTGATGAAGGACATCTCGCATCAGATCACTTTATTAAGCACTTTGATGGTGATAGGTGGGTAACTGTTGAAAATGCGGTTTCCCCATTGCTGCCTGCTAATTTTCCTTCAGTTGTGCCTGAATCAGTTACTCAACTTGTATGCCCTCCGGAAGCTCCTGGCAATCTATTGGAAGATAATGGGAAGGGGACTCCATCTAATCTGGCTGATGACGAATTAGTGGCCCCGGCTCCTTCTCTTATGGTATGTCATACTGACAATGGTTCAGTTGTACTTGAGACTGGAGAAGATCTCCGTATTGAGGAGAGAGTTGGAGCTTTTCTGGAAGGGATTACTATCATCCCAGGGAAGGAGTTTGAGATAATTGCTGGTATGTAAATCTTTTATAGTTTTATTGATTTATCAGGTTACATTTATTTTATACCTTGACAGTTTTGAGAGCAACTCTGTACTATATTCTTGATGTAAGAGGTTATCATTTCTGTATATTGTCTGTTTTGCCTTCTGCAACATGAACACCTGTTGATAAATTGACGTGGTTACGGGAAGTTATTGCTTAGGGTACTGATGTCATGATACCTTCTTCTTGCAGAAGCGCTAGGAGTGTCTATTGCACATGGGGATTGGAAGAACTGGGAAAAGTTGGAAGGTACTCACTCATCTTCTGTCACATTTCATGGCCGGATGGTTGTTCATACGATTTTTTCAGTTGGATCCTTCAAATTTTTATTATAAAACTAGCATACATTATTTACTTCACCATTAGGTATACTTGATTTTTCCTTTCTTTTTTCAACACATTGCTGCTCCTATTTTCATTTTGTTGGGCTTCTCTCTTATGTTATTTGATGTTTCCCTTTGCTGAACTTACCCTCACTGTTGCACATCTGTTATGGTATGCTGCACTCAGGGGGATATGTATAATCTTATTTTAGTTACTGCAGCAGTCATATACCTATGCTCCATGATAAGGGATCTGCCTTTCTGATGCATAACAGGTTATTTTCGGAACCAACAGCAAATAATTGAACATTCTGATGATAAAGGTGCTGAGGATTCATCTGGTGTTTCTGAATGTGAACTAAAAGACCTTGCAGAATCACTGTCTTCCGAAAAGGATACCGAACTTTGTTGTACTAGTGAATTGTTTTCCGGTCAATGGGCACTAAAGGGTGGTGACTGGAAGATGAATGATGAATCTACTATGGATAAGCATTGGAAGAGGAAGCTTGTTCTCAATGATGGCTATCCCTTATGTCAGATGCCCAAGTCTGGCTATGAAGATCCTCGGTGGGAGAGAAAAGATGAACTGTACTATCCTTCTTCGAGCAGAAGGCTTGATTTGCCATCGTGGGCTTTTACCTCAGTGTCAGTAGAAGACTTGAACCAACCCAAATCTGTACTCGCCAGGGGAGTAAAAGGAACTATGCTTCCTGTGATCAGGATAAATGCTTGTGTTGTGACTGACCATGGATCATTTATCTCTGAACCTCGTGGCAAGGTTAAAGGAAAAGAAAGATATTCTGGTAAGTCATCACGACCATATTCCACAACTGGTGATGCAAAGAGGTCATCTGAAGATAGTCACTCAAAGAGTTCTCATGAACTAGACTCTCACAATTCCTATAAAAAGACACCATCATTCACTATACCAAAAGATCGCCTTTGCAGAGTAGATGAGTTGCAATTACATTTAGGTGATTGGTATTACCTTGATGGTGTTGGACACGAGCGAGGTCCTTCATCATTTTCAGAGTTGCAAGGACTGGCTGACCAAGGAGTCATTAAGAAGCATAGCAGTATTTTTAGGAAACGCGATAAACTTTGGATTCCACTCAACTTACCACTTTCTGGAATAACAGAGCATGAGAACAGTGTAACCTCTTCCACTTCTCATTCCGAAGCAAGGAGTGCTCTGTCTGACCAGATTGATTCTGGTGGCTTCAACAATTTGCATCCACAATTTATTGGATACACCCGAGGTAAGCTCCATGAATTGGTGATGAAGTCCTACAAGAGTCGGGAGTTTGCTGCTGCAATCAATGAAGTCCTTGATCCTTGGATTAATGCCAGGCAGCCCAAAAAGGAAATGGAGAAATACACTTACGGTACATTCATTCTCTTTTATGGTTTTTATGGAATCTCATATAGCTTTCTTCTCCAGTAATTCTTGTCACCAAGCACCAGTGTCCCATGTGTTTTAAGTGATCATTTTAACAATCTGATGAGTTCATTAGAGATGGTTGCAGCATTGTTCACGTACTTCGCCAATATTGCTGCATTTTTATGTTTTTCTTTCTGATATAATACCTTGGCCTAAGTCAATAAATTTTCAATTTCTTATTGTCATTCTTTATGGTCAGATAATTAGGTTCGCCCTTCTATTAATGTTGCAGATAATTTCCGTTCTAGTAAAAGAGCTAGGACTGATGGGACTGAAGAAGATTATGGGATTGGAGAGGATGAATCAGCTCTTCAGAAAGATGATTGCCCGTTTGATGATTTATGTTCTGATTTTACCCTTAACAAGGGAATTGAATCGGTTTCTGAAGTTGAGAGTGACAGCTGGGACCTTCTTAATGGTCGTGTTTTGGCAAGGATATTTCATTTTCTTAGAGCTGATCTGAAGTCTCTCATCCATGCCGCTTTGACTTGCAAGCACTGGAGATCAGCAGTCATGTTCTATAAAGATATTTCTAAACAGGTCGACTTTTCCAGCATTGCTCCTAAAGGATCTGATCCAATACTGAAGATAATGGTAAGTGTCACTTTGTATATATTTTAATATGTATTTATTTTAATTTATGTTTTCCACCTTTTATTCTTTTGAAATTTTGTCATTTGTTTGCCTGTAAGGCAAGTCTGATAGATCTCATATGTCTTGCAGAATGATTATAACAGAGAAAAAATCACGTCAATAATATTACGTGGCTGTACCGGAGTTACTTCTGGCTTCCTCGAGGACCTTCTTCCATCGCTCCCATGTTTGTCATCTGTAGACATTAGAGGTTGTGCCCAGTTAGAAGATCTGATTGGAAAATTTCCTCATATTAACTGGATAAGGAACTTCCCCCCACAATATAAAATACGCAGCCTTAATCACTTGAGTGATAAGGGGCCATCAACTTCCAATCAGATGGAATACTCCAGCGGACTCAAGGAATATCTAGAAAATTCGGCTAAAAGGGATTCAGCAAATCAGCTGTTTCGACGTAGCTTGTATAAAAGATCCAAGCTCTTTGATGCTAGAAAGTCTTCATCGATCTCCTCTAGAGATGCTCAATTGAGGCGTTTGGCTATGAAGAAGTATGGAAATGGGTATAAGAGGATGGAGGAATTCATTGCTTCAAGTCTACGGGATATCATGAAAAACAACACATTTGAGTTCTTTGAGGCCAAGGTACTGCTATTGCCGTGGTGCATGGTTATTTTGTCATTTTCTTTAGTGATTGTTAATGTACGCTTCTCCAGGATGCCCTGTAAGCCATCAAATCTCATTCATTTTCTTTCGTTTGCGAACAGGTTGCTGGCATTGAAGAAAAAATGAAAAATGGGTATTATGCAAGCCGTGGCTTGAACTCTGTGAAAGAAGATATCAGTCGTATGTGCCGGGATGCTATTAAGTAAGTCTTGCTCCTTATTTCCAAATTCCCAACTTCATGCAGTGATAAAGTATTTCTCTGCAGTTGCAGAAGGTTATTGACTTCTGATTCCTTTGGATGCCTTCGGGCCCATAATTAAATATTGCCTTTTCAGAGTTTTCATATGTTACTATTTACCATGCGAGTATAGTGAGTAATCCTTGGCACCGCGCCCCGCAGTAAGTTGTTCTGCTGGTGACCTCTTGGCTGAGTTGTAGACTTGTATTCAAGCAGAAATCTGAGGGTTCAGCTTCATGCAATATGCCCATCCGACCGCCAGAGTTGGGTAGCCCACACTGCATGATGGTTGCCCTGTATAGTTATCAGATACTTTCTCCTACAAATTTTTGAAGAATGATATGTCTTATTCCATCTCATGCGTCAGATTCTTTTTACTGATAAGGGAACGGAGTTTGTATGCATAAAATTACTTGTTCCTTCCCGTGACAGAGTTCCACTTTGTTCTTGGCACATCATTTGCAAGGAAATATGATAAATGAGTAAAATATTGGCGGTGATTTAAATGAAGAATTAATAAAAATTGTGAGTTGCTCTTTGAAGTAATCAAAGAATTAATAGGCAATGCTTATGTCAATATGTAGTTAGTGGTTGAGCTGAGAGTTTTTTTGTTCTTTTTTTTTTTGTGGCAGGGACCGGGTGGGGGGTGTATATTGGTTGAAGTTGTAAAACATGTACTAATATTCCCTTCCAATTTTGGGCGGTTTGAAGAACTACTTGTCAATAAAAGTATATCAGTTGTTTTTTTTTTAATGCCAACTGGTTTAAATTGTCATTGCTTTATCCTTTCTTCTCATAAATAATGCTGACAATATTTTCTGAGCCTTTTATTACTCTGTCCTATCTCAACGTCTCATTTGATTTTTCTGGTGAACGCCTGTCAACTTTGAGTGCAAATTAATCATAGATAATACTTCTAATAAATTTATAAAAAATCCCAATATTATTGATGACAAAATCGTAGCTGAAGTTGCAGCGCGTTGACTAGAAAAAGTCAAATGAGAAGTGGAGATTGGGGCAGAGGGAGTATTATTATTTTTTTATAATTGACTGTGAATAGTAAAGGGGAGTTGTAGGCGGGGTGGAAGGCTTATATGCTGTGAGGTGAATTCTTAACTGTGGTCATAGATAAACTGTAAAAAGTAGAAACAGTATTTTCTAATGTGATATCTAGCATTGTGGCTTGCTAATTGGACGGAGGAAGTACATTACTTACTTCATGAGTTATGGACAAATGTACAATTCTATCTAGATCAGTTATTAAATTTCTGACCATATATCTGCACATTTTAATAGTTTATTCTACAATGGTAGTGTACGCAAATATTTGCCAATCTGATCTGAATTCTTATAAGAAAAGTAGTGCCATGGCTACTGCCTGTTTATTTTCGCAGTTCGTATCAATGAGAAAAAGCCTTTGTCAATTGTTGTCTTCTTTACTTGGAGTATGTATTGCTAACATGTCCCATATTTCTGTGATACCTACTCAAACCCAAAGAACAATGCATGCCTTATTTATGGACTGTTTGGCTTTGAGTTTGCTAGTTGAGTTTATTGAGTTAGTTAGTTGATGAATAGTGTGTGGTCCCTAACAGAGTTTCATAATTGTGTTTGGGTTAAGTTAAGGACTTTTAGGCTTTTTAGGGGGAATAATAGTAGGGGTGTAAGGGGGGGTGGGTGTAAGAGATGTGTAAGATGTGGGTTATGTGTTTAAGAGATTAAAAGTGTGGGGTATGTGTAAGGAATAAATAGGATGTAAAAGGTAGAGAGAGTTGAAATTGTTGACTAAGTTAAGGGTGTTTGTTAGTTGAGAAACAAACACAAAAACAACAAAAAACTCAACTAAGGTGCCTAATAGAGTTCTCTAGTACAGAACTAAACAGTCCCTTGTTTTTCCATCTCTTCCAGTGTGCTAAAGTTGACAGAAGTGTGATTTTATTTGTTTTGAGTCCATCTAGCCTTATTTGTAACTTCTTTTTATACTGTTTTCTGATTGATGTTTTAGCCAGTCAATGACATCTATTTCTGGTTTTTCAGAACCAAAAGCCGTGGTGATGCTAGGGACTTGAATCACATTGTTACTTTATTTATTCAACTAGCTACAAATCTGGAAAAGAGTTCGAAATTGGCCTACGGTAAGGATGATATGAAATCGTGGAAAGACTTCATCCCTCCAGGCTTTTCGTCAGCTCCCTCGAAGTATAAAAAGAACCTGACTAAACTATCCGAAAAGAAGCAATCGTATAGGAGCAATGGCTCTTCATTCGTCAATGGATATAGTGATTCTGGGGATTATGCATCTGATCGGGAAATCCGAAGACGGCTGTCTAAACTAAACAAAAAATCCTTGGATTCTGGAAGTGACACATCTGATGACTTTGACAAATCTTCCTTTGGAAGTGAGACTGACAGGGAGAGTACAGCTTCTGACACAGAAAGTGATGTGGAGTTACAGTCGGCTAGCGCAGCGCGGGAGTCAAGAAGGGACACAAACTTTACACCTGATTATGGGTTTGATTCCTTTGCTGATGACCGAGAATGGGGGGCTCGCATGACAAAAGCCAGTCTTGTACCTCCTGTTACCAGGAAGTATGAAGTGATTGATCACTATGTCATAGTAGCAGATGAGGAGGAAGTGAAAAGAAAGATGCAAGTGTCTTTACCTGAGGACTACGATGAGAAGTTCATCTCGCAAAGAAATGGCACGGAGGAGTCCGACATGGAAATTCCTGAAGTAAAGGATTATAAACCCAGGAAATCGCTAGGAGATGAGGTGATTGAACAAGAAGTTTACGGCATAGATCCATACACTCATAATCTCCTTCTGGACTCCATGCCAGATGAATCGGACTGGTCACTTGTTGATAAGCATTTGTTCATTGAAGATGTACTGCTTCGATCTCTCAACAAGCTAGTGAGGAACTTCACTGGCTCCGGTAACACTCCGATGGTGTACCCTTTGAAGCCTGTATTTGAAGAATTAGTGGAATCTTCAAGGGAGAACTGTGACAGAAGAACAATGCGTCTTTGCCAATTTATTCTAAAAGCAATTGATAGTCGTCCTGAGGACAAGTATGTTGCCTATAGAAAGGTTAGTTGCATTTTTTGTTATCATGATGTTACTAAAATATTTATATCACCTGCACGAGAATATCATTAGTTCTGTCCTCTGTCTGCCTTTTCCTACCAGGGGCTTGGAGTTCTTTGCAATAAAGAAAGTGGCTTTAGCGAAGATGATTTTGTTGTCGAATTTTTGGGGGAGGTAAGAATACTCTTATGATTGATTCTGAGATCGAATCTCGATATCCAATCTTGTCACCTTCTATTTATTTTTTCATGTAGTTTGTATAGAGAGATCGATACAAGAATAAGCTCTTGTCATATTGTTGCATAGAATTGCATGCCTGTGATCTGGAGAATAGTATTTGTTACTGCTCATGTTAGTCATCAATGAGAGTGATTTTTGAGCTACTCTTCGTAGCTGACCTCATTTCATGTGACCCTGAATAGGTTTATCCGACTTGGAAGTGGTATGAGAAACAAGATGGTATCCGTGCTCTGCAAAAGAATAAGGATGAACCTGCACCAGAGTTCTACAACATATATCTTGAGCGGCCAAAGGTACCAAGCAGATTTGATTATGATTATATCTACTAATAATATACATATGTTTAGGCATACTGACTGTTCAAAGGCACAATGGTAGGCCACTGAGTGTTCTTTTATTTGCGAAGTGTTTTGATGCATCTGCATGGAGCTAGGAGCTGCGTTGTGTGTGTGTGTGTGTGTGTGTGTGTGTGTGTGTGTGTGTGTGTAATTATATTGTGCAGGAATTGTTAAGTTGGGCTTGTGGTTAGACATGATGAGAGCATATAAAAAAGGAGAGTAAATGGAAATAAAATACCAGGTGTAATAGATTGGTGAAACTCCTATTAACCTTTTAGCCACTAAATTTGAGAACATGTCGCATTATATTCATTGAAAATTTACAGCTATACTTAGATTACCAGAATACTATAAAGGATTTACCAAATTCGATCTCAGTGTCTCAACCTGCATGCTAGAAGGAAGACGATGAGTTCCATGGATTGGGGCTTGATTCTCTAATTAAACCACGGAAATCTATCTGCAACTCTGCACGAAAAGAGTATTTTCATTAGCTGAAGTAACAAAAACCCCAAAATAACTAGTCTTGCAAGTTCTTAAATAGTAAGTCATATACGAGTTTTATTCTTAAAATCATGTTTAATCTCCTTACTTTTCATTTATGTAAGCTCTTTTTTTTCTGTCAACCCCCACAAAATGTATCTAATTCATATATTTCAATGCAGGGTGATGCCGATGGATATGATTTAGTTGTTGTTGATGCAATGCACAAGGCAAATTATGCAAGTCGGATATGTCACTCGTGTAAACCTAATTGTGAAGCAAAGTACGTACCTGAAGTTCTGTTCTATGTATTACTTTCTGCATCTGGACCAGTGTCTTTGTTTGTCTTGTTTTTTTGTTTTTTTTTTCTGAATACTTCGGTTGTATTCTGAACCTGAATGTGTCAAAAGCTCTGTATATTTTCTGTGGCATAAAACAACTATATGTGGCAAGTATATTGTGATAGTCGAAATGTTTTGATCGAGTTATTCAACACTCATGCCTCTAATATATTATGAACCTAAAATGACACATCCCCGTTATGCTGCAAACTACATTAGTTTAGAAATGTAAAGTGAGCTCCTCCTTACATCTTCGATAGGGAATTAGGTAGTTTTTGCAAATGCATTTACGAATTGATTTTACATGCTTCTCCTAAAAGTCGATTCTAAACAAAAGTCACTACTGTTTGTTATTTTAATTGTGATTCTGCTTAGAACTACAGAAGTTCTAGTGTTTGGTAAAATCAACTAAGACCATTGTTTTTTTAATTGAAAAAACATGAAAATACCACATACTTCAAGATACTTCAAGCAGTTTGAAGCATCCATTTATTTCCTTGCTTAGCAGTTACATGATCTTTTTCTTGGAAAGGTTCGGCATAAGACACTAGAGAACTGATTCTTCTACTCTAAAATCACAAAAACACTTTAGTAAGCATGCAAACAATCAATGCATCCTTTATAAAAGGTAAACACCGGATAAGTTGATGCAATTGTAGGTTGAGTTTATCTGTAATGTGTAACACTCACTTTTCTGTTTTTTCTGTGCTCATTCTAAGATACTTCGCCTTGACTCTGCATCTAATTTAAAATGGGTGGATATTTTCACATAATTGTTGCTTTATATTACTGGTGCGGTATTCTATGATTGAAGCTCCTACTATGTAGATAGTAGAATTTCTGGACTCTGGTGATGTAACATAAATGCGAAGCCATTTTGCGTATATTCATTCTCGCAGTAACGTGATACTCATTCCCCCCTTGTTATGACAGGGTCACTGCTGTTGATGGTCAATACCAAATTGGAATATATTCCGTAAGGCCAATTGCCTATGGTGAAGAGATTACATTTGATTACAATTCTGTTACAGAGGTCAGCTGAATAATAAGACTCTAATCAAATTACCAACTTTATTTTTTTGTTTTTTGTACTTTGTTATAATGATGATCGATTTCCTGCAGAGCAAGGAGGAGTATGAGGCTTCCGTTTGTCTATGTGGCAATCAAGTTTGCCGTGGTAGTTATCTAAACCTGACAGGTGAAGGGGCCTACCAGAAGGTATATTCTGATATATATTTCATAATTTTGAGGTTTTAAAGTAATTGTTTGTTTCGTTACCTTTTACAGTCCACACGTTATACTTAGAGATGTTTGTTGAACATTTAAAAGCTCAGAGGATGGGTTTAATCTCCGATTATGGGTTTTGTCAGATCTCACTGTAAGATCAAGTTAACACCTAATTTCTTTTGGGTTTCAGGTACTAAAGCAGCATCACGGGTTACTTGATCGCCACCGTATGTTGCTTGAGGCATGTGAACTCAATTCAGTATCTGAAGAGGATTACATTGACCTGGGAAAAGCTGGTCTTGGCAGTTGTTTGCTTGGTGGTTTGCCTGATTGGCTGATTGCCTATTCAGCTCGTTTGGTACACTAAGTTCTCTATTTAATTTATTTGGAGTCGAGGTGTTGGGGGAATTTTCTAATGTATTGTTTTGCATTGCCAGGTAAGGTTTATCAATTTTGAGAGAACAGAACTACCTAATGAGATTTTTAGGCATAATGTGGAGGAGAAAAAGAAATACTTTGCTGAAATACAATTGGACGTTGAAAAAAGTGATGCTGAAATTCAGGTATATTATTTGTTCTCTAAAATCTGTCTCTACGTCAAGTAGAGTTCCTGATGTTGATTTTATTACTGTTTCTTTAACTGTTACAGGCAGAGGGGGTATACAACCAGAGGCTTCAGAATTTGGCTCTCACCATTGATAAGGTATCGTTCGGTTCCCAAGGCACCTTGAGGCTTATATATTAAGCCAATATATCATACTACTATAATAAGACATGTTTTCGGTATGTGTCAGATGTTAATCAGATAATAAGCACTTTAAACGTGCAGGTTAGGTATGTTATGAGATGTGTTTTTGGTGACCCAAAGAGTGCCCCTCCACCGATAGAGAGACTAAGTCCAGAGGCAGCAGTTTCTTATATCTGGAAGGGTGAGGGATCATTCGTGGATGAGCTCATCCAATGTATGAGTCCTCACTTGGCAGATGATATGTTGACGGACCTGAAAGCGAAGATTAGTGCGCATGACCCCTCTGGTTCTGATGACGTTGAGATAGAGCTAAGGAAATCTTTGTTATGGTAATAATTATCAACGAGCTCATATGTGTTTAGACCTCTGTGGTGAATGATATTCTTCCCACCACCCAATGCCCCCTTACTTTTATTTACTTTCACTCGTTGAGGCATATAGTATAATCCTTTCAAATGTCACTCACAACAAAACATGTATACTTGATCTTCCAAGTTTTAAACTTACTTTTCTCAAAAGTTAACTTCATTTCTTTGTGTCAATGCATAAGGGTTTTTCTTTAACAACCCCTCCCCAAACAATACACTCTGTTTGTTAGTCTTCAGCAAATCCATAATTAAATGATGTGGTATAGGTTGAGAGACGAGGTGCGAAACCTTCCTTGTACATATAAGGTTCGCCATGACGCAGCTGCTGACTTGATCCACGTACACGCTTACACAAAATCATTTATCCGAATGAGGGTATGACAATGTTTTGCTCTGAATCTAAAGTACATATGAACTATTATTGTCTAGACCATTGACTTCATAGCTGCTGCAGGAATACGCAAAAGTAACTTCTCCGCCTGTATACATAACTCCGCTTGACCTCGGCCCAAAATATGCTGACAAGCTGGGTCCAGGTGTTCATGAATACTGCAAGACATATGGTGAAACATATTGCTTAGGACAATTGATGTTTTGGTATAACCAGAGTGCTGAACCGGATGCCATCCTGGAAAAAGCAAGTAGGGGTTGCTTGTCATTACCTGATGTTGGATCCTTTTATGCCAAAGTCCAGCAGCCCTCACGCCAACGTGTTTATGGTCCAAGGACAGTGAAATTTATGATTTCTCGAATGGTGAGGTTCACTAGTCTTTGTTATTTAATGTTCATATGTTCATATGTTGCATAATGGATAGTGCTTTCATTTATTGGGGAAAGGTGACTAGTTCTGATAATCCTAGCATGTTTGTTTCCAGGAGAAGCAACCCCAGAGACCTTGGCCAAAGGACCAGATATGGTCCTTCAAGAGCTCTATGAGAGTTGTTGGCAGCCCAATGTTAGATGCAGTTTTACACGACAGTTCGGTTGACAGAGAGATGGTACACTGGTTGAAGCACAGACCTAGCGTATACCAGGCGATGTGGGATAGATGAAATTTTGCAGGCAATGCTATGTTAGGGAAGCTGCACCAAAATTGATTTTGATATGATCCAACACACTACACGAGATATAGTCTTGTTTGCACGGTCGGTCACCTGTTGGTTAGTTTTTAGACAGACAGTCAAGTAGTAGGGAGGGTAGAAAGAACTGTAGAAGAAGGCAAGCTGGTGATCGGTTGAAAGCATCTCATCTATCTGTGCTGCTCCTGTCAATTATTGTGTACAGTAAACAACAGTCTTACATTCTTTTAGGTTCCTCACAATTTGTAATCCATTTTTTGTACTAGTGCAGTGCAGTCTTTTCTCGTCAACTTCAATTCAAAGTAGCTAAAAGTTAAATAATCAACTCTCCGTTTGCATTCCAATCGAATCAGCTTCAGTTGTACTGTTCTGTTCAAAGATTTGTTCTTAAATGCAATTCAGGTCCAGAGACTTTCAGGTGAATAGACGGAGTTTTATCATCAAAGTGGTGTATAGTTTTTGTAATCAAGAGATTTCACCTGTTTCCAGAGTTTTAGACTGCAAAACATTTTAAGGTTTCATACAGCAGAAATTCCAAAAAATGTTTCTGCCAATTTCCCAGAACAAAAATTTCAACAAAAGTGCTAAACTTGGATAATAGAAATCATTCTCAGGAAGGGTTTAGCTACTACATGAGTCCAGAAAACTTGCAGTCAATTCAAACTACATTCCACTGGCATTATTCTTACAACCACTGTAACGACGGATAACAGAATGACTCCTTCCCTCACACCGACGAACTTCCTTCCATATATATATTCTAATTCTTTGGTGCGATAGTTGCTACCTCCGAGTCACTCCTGTGCTTCTGGCCTTCAAATTTATCAATAGCTACCTGAAGTTCGTCTGTGCCACCAACAGCTCTCATTGTGTAGAAATAAACCCCAAACACGAATGATGTCAACCCTCCTGCAACAACCAAATTTTTGGCCTTTGGACCAAGGGCACCAAATCCTGAAATCCCAGCCATGTTTCAGTCAATAGCTTCAAATCTGAGCTGTGGCGCCTGTATCTGGATGAAAAGAGGCAATGAGGTCATAAGTGCTCGAGCTATCTAACCATAACATTCGTTTCCAGAAAGAGATATACTACACAATGTTGATTGGCTTAGAAAAAAGACTACAGAAGAAGGAAAAACATGCCAGTGCAGTGTGAAGACACACAAGAGAGGCAGATTCTTGTACACTCAGAATTACTAGGACCTTTCCTATGGCACAGTCGAAGATTTTTAACAGAAGTTTAGCATATTATCCATAGATAACATCAAATACGATTTTTAACAAAGCTAGATTATGATTTACATCTCAAAGTCTTGTCATGTAGTATGGGAAGATTCATGATGCTAAATTTTACACAAATCGTGTTAAACAACTTCAGCTAATCAGATCTCCAAGGAAAATCACGTGTTAATAGAAGTATCTATTTAAAACATAACTAAATACGGCGAAAAATGTTATCTAGTGAATAGGGATGTGATCGAGTAGAACCAAACAAATATATTGGAAAAAGCTCAGATTCATAAACTATACTATCATCTAGGCTCGAGCCTGAGCTTGACTCGTTGTCTTTTTTCCAAAGGATTCAAGGTCAATGCAAAAGCTTTGGCTGGTAACAAACTCGACAGCTCAATTTAAATTTGCTCATGGAGACATGAGGCTAAACTATGATCATGATGAGATACAAGCATAATACACACAAGAAAGAAGAAAAAGAAGGCCTGGATGGTGAACTTCCCTGGCCCGCTTGTGATGTTGGAGTTTCATAGCAAGACTACTTTGTATGACAAGTTTCTATTTCTAACTAATTTTCATATTTACCCAGTGCCAATACTGTATCTTTCATAATGAGTAAATAGCATGCATAGTTGAAAACATGCCGCAGACTAGGATATTCTGATATGTTGCCCGCATAACTAAGTTTGTACTAAGATGCACTTTACCCGTAACTATTAAATATTTAGTACTGCCAATAAACCTTTTAAAAATTGCACCTTGCCTGAATTTTTAGCACAAACCAAAGAAAGAAAGAGAGAATGCCCCAAGTTGATTATTAACTCCACACAAGGTTGGCATTTCTTTGATCTCTAGCATACTCATCTCATCCCCAAAGCATAAATCAGCATAATCACAAATTCCACCATTTATATGTCACTAATTCCAACAAAAGTAACCCGTTTTCCTATGAATTAAGTAAATAAATTATTTAATAACTTTGTTTACAGCTAAGACAAAATCACAAACTCTCAAATAATTACGAGTATTGTAGGTCGACCATATTGAAAAATTAACTAGCAAGATGCATACCCAGATTCATGTCTCAAGCTCTGTCTTAAGATCTATAAAATTAGTGAACTGGTTAAATCAATAGAAACAGTCGAAGACAAAACAACTTAGTTATATGGTTTACGTACGTCTTAGTTAGAAGGTTTGGAGAAAACATTCTGTCTTTCCTTTGAATAAATTCTTAAACTCTACAAATAGAATAATCTAAGTTGTATTTCTTGTTCTAAATTCTAATGAGAATTCTAAATTCAACATGTTCCAGTGACTCTTTAATTTGAATCTTTTTATAAGATTGACAGAAACAAACTTCAATCCCACATAACAATTACCTTATCTACAAAACAAAATCATGTTACTCTTATAAATTAATCAAACAAGACTGATTGTTTAATCCTCCATAACCCTACCCATCGACAAATACTGAAGCAGGTTAAACCAAGGATCACCAATACTACCAACATAATTTATAGATCCCATCATCCCAATTAAGAAGATTTCAGGAGCCAGGGAAAAAAAATTATTACAACAGCTGATTCTAAAACCAAGTTCCGAAAGTATTGAGAATCAAAAAAATTACTCGACCTGCTACCTAGATAAGATAAAACGTCCTATTAGAAAAGAAAAAAAAAGGCGACTGCTTTACTAGCTGAGATTTAGGGATGAAATCCAAATACCAGGTAATTAACAAG
>JAYMSL010000730.1:0-21370 GCA_036897195.1 Plantago coronopus
AGTCCAATACAAAGTTTCCCATTTCCATTTTTGGACATGTGGTCCCAAATCTCCATCCACACATTTAATTACAACACATCAAAAATTAATTTAACCACCTCCACTTTCAATATAATACTCAAAAAGTATTTAAACCTTATTTTGTTGATCAAAATAAGAGTGGGAAGCTTCTCCTTGGACGGAGGGAGTATTTTATATACTGTTACCTTTCTTTTATAAAGGAAAATATAGTATATTAATTTATATTTATATATTGATACTTGCTCATTATTTTAGTATTACTTTTGATGTCGATTTCTCAAGTATTTCTTCTGTTATCACGTGCATAATGCGGCGCGTGACTCACACGCATGAATGAGAGATGAGTATTTTGTCAAGAAAATGGGCCCACCGGCGGCCGGGGACCACGTGGCTGCAGCCAATGGGATTGACTCTTATGGTCAAACTGGAATAAAGTTTTGGAAGGGTGTTTTTGGAGTTGTGATTTTTCCATTTTTTGATACATATGAAAAAAGGGAGTGATATATATTCATCAAAAATGGAAATTTTGTAAAATAGACATTAATTGGACATTTTGAAACTATTTTGCTTAGTGAGGAAAGAGTGGTTGAGGGTAAGGAAGTGAGTCAATGTCTTGGTGTTTGTTTTGGATTACGTCCGAAAATAATCGAGTGTGATAACGTGTCTTTCATAATCAACACTGTGACATGTATTAGTAGTGCATTGGTTATACTTGAAATCAGATATCATACCTGGATCTAGAGATGTTACGTTCGAATCTAAACAAGATCTCGATTCGGCTTGACATTTTAATGCATGAGTTCAATAAGGTAAACAAGTAGAGTTCTACCTCATTTTATTCTCGTTTAATGATCATTATTATCTTGACAAATTAATATTTGGTATACTCATATTCAATATCGGTTGATAAGACTCGAAAATGTCCGTTAACGTTCGAGTCAGGCTCGAGTTTGTTTTTATTTTCAAAAAATAAAATTGGAAATCCGCAGCAACTCCCATTTGGGTGTGCACTGGGTAACCCGAATTAGCTCACGCAAATAGCCTGCAAGTTTACTTTTTTACTTAAATGCAAGTTTACTTTTTACTTATTCATCATATCAGTAAGACTCATCTCGACTCATACTCACTTGAGTCGAGTGTCACAATACACGGTTCAACCCCATTAATTAAACAATACTCCCTCCGTTGGACCGTTCCATTAAAAACTTCCTAAGTTTTCCTTTTTGGCATTTCTTTACATACTTCCTAACTCAAATTTAGAAAGTTTTCATCCCAATAACCAATTATTTATTATTTATCTTTCTTACTTTATCCTTACTTTCTTCATCTCTTCTACTTTTTCCAATCATTTCCCAATATTTCAATATAATACCCCACACAAATTAATATTTTATCTCACTTTCTTAATCTAAGAGAATCAACTATTTACGAAGTTTTTAATGGAACGGAGGGAATAGTATTTAATCTTCTATCATAATTTTGTTAAAAGGAGTGGCAAACAAAAATTGTTTGGTTTGGTTTTTAAATGTAATTATTGGTTGGTATATGTAACTTGCTACTATGTGTTTGAATTTTATATTGTGAGGTACTATGATTATAAATATGACATGGTCCCATATAATTATTTCAGTTCAATATCATGTTTGTTTCTTTATATCCTAATACATTGTTATGTGTATCATGTGTTATGGGAAGATTTATTAAACCAATTATTAACTTAATTGAAGATTATATAGCTCGATCGATATAATTTATACTAATGGTTACGTTTCTAACATATAGTTACATTTGTATAATTTAACTTAGGTTAAAATTGTTTTTAAAAAAAACACATCGTTTATGTCCGTCCCACTATTCTAACTAAAAAAATTCAATCAAATCAACTATTGCGAAAAGTTGAATAGACAATCCTCAACCTACCGCTACTATTCTTCATCCATCCTACCGCTACCATACTCATACCAATCCTTATCTCTATACACAAATCTTTACGTTTCTTACATGCAGTAGTAACATTTCCATAATTCAACTCGGATGATCTTAAAACTATTATATCAGTGATGGTGTACTCCACTACTACAATTAAGAATTCTCCATCAAATCAGATGCCACAAAAAGTTGAATAAGCAATCCTCATCCTATTGCTACTGTTTTGAATCCCATCCTACCGCTACTATACTCATACCAGTCGTTATCTCTATACACAAATCTTTATGTTTCTTACATGCAGTAACATTTCTATAATCTAACTGGGATGCTGTAAAGATATTATATATCTATAATGGTATACCCCACTACTACAAGTATGCAACAAAGAATTCTCAATCAAATCAGATGCCGTAAAAAGTTGAATAAACAATCCTCATCCTACCGGTACTGTTCTGAATCCCATCCTACCGCTTCTATACTCACACCAGTCGTTATCTGTATACACAAATATTTACGTTTCTTACGTACAGTAACATTTCTATAAACTAACTCAAATGATTTTAAAGATATTTTAATATGTGATGATATACTCCACTACTGTAAGTTTGCAACTAAGAATTCTCAATCAAATCAGATGCCGCGAAAAGCTGAATAAACAATCCCATCATCCTACGGCTACTATTCTCATACTACCTAATGAATTTCGATACACGCATCTAGCATCATATGGGGCATATCACAACAAAAGTGAAAAGATATTCTATGGGATTTTGGATTACAACTAATAATGGTATTAATCAAAGTCATGATTTATTTATACTCCTAATCCTTAGACTAATCAACCAAGAGCAGATGTCTTAATACACCATAACTGTCAACCACTCTCTCGTACAGTTCCAACAACTAAAGTTGTCTGCAAACTATTTTTATTAATTAATCCCCTAATTATTTGGTGGGGAACATCTTCTTTTGTTGTTATTAAGAGCTCATTAGCTTAATCACTGTTAGATAGATTAATTAAAGTGGTTGATTATTTTACTCATTTCTTCACAAATGGAGCATATCTTTATTTGGTGAGCTGAAAATTTTAACTTTTGAAATGAATATATTACCTAGAGTCAATATCTAGCTGCCTTTCAACTCCGTATCTCGAATTCGTATCATGTGTTTGACTACAATACGACATATTGTTTTCTAGTCTACTGCACGTTAATGCAGCAGTTTACATGGTGTTTGAATGTATAGTACAATGGTGCACCGTGTACATAGTAGCATTCAAAACGCCATGTAGTTTTATCGTGCAACACTGTTGATTCGGGTACATGAACAACCTGGTTGCATACACATCTCTTTAGGATCATACCAAACAAACAGTTTTTCTAGATTCTAAGAGAGATCTCATCTATAAGATACAAATGAAAAAAATAAATGGAATTAATTAAGCAACCAACATTTTGAGATTTCAGAAACAAGCTCACATTAGGCTGTGAGATACTACTGCAGTTTGATGAACACACCTAGTCCAAGATCATTCATAGTCATAGGACATGTACAGGAGAGGAAGACAATATAATTGGCTTACGTGACTGGCGATATAATACCCAGTTGAAAGAAGAATCAAGGATTCGAAGCATGTTAAACATGTATCGCAGTCTTCAGAGTTGGTCTTGGGATCACGAATCCTAATCTTTTCTCCTCGAACGAGTACTCAATCTCCTCTTCAACTGAACCAGCTGCTGCTAAAATAGCTGGTGTGAGTGCTTTCTGGGCAGGAGCAGGTGTGAAAGCAGTCTGCATTGGGATAGAAACTGTTGAGGGTGTTGAAGGTACAGGAATTGCCATTCCTTGAGGTGTTCTGACGTTCTCTTGTTCTGTTGGGTGAATTGTCTTGGAAGGAGTAGTGAATGGTGTGGTGTTGTTAGTTGTAGCAAGTGTCTTCTGGAACATGTCATGCTTTTTGTTGAGGTCTTCCAAAACATTGTTTATGTTGGACTTCGATGAATCTGTGGAAGTAATAGGAGAGAATGGTGTTCGCGTCATTGGCGACTCTAGATTGAAAGAATGTTGTCTGACGGGAAGACCAGCCAAGTCTAAACCTCTCCTCCCTGAAATCAAGAATGAAAACCAGACATTGAGAAACAGGCGACACATGATCGCAAATCATTATTTTCAACTACTATAACAAAATTATCTGAATACTCTCTGGAAAGTTTCTAGGAAGTTTCCGGTTTTCATGCAATCAAGATTCAAGAAGTTCCCAATTTATAGCGCCTTACTTCAAATTTAGTAAGGTTTATAGTAATGTATAATGTTTCTGTTTTTTACGAAGCCTGTTGACAACACCTGCCTCGAAATTCTTGATCAACTAAAATGATGCCCCCATAAACATTTTTCTGTGTTTCTGAGATATGATGAAATGATTATCTACTCAACTTTCTACTGAACTAATAAGACACTAAAGTGGTGGCAACCAGTTTCATTTTTCCGCAAGTGCTAAGAAATGCACTGTTGTAAAGGTGTACATGGTGGAAATTACTTACCAGAAGAGAGACCTGCATATCCATCATCCCTGAGACAGTCTTGATTCATACGATCAGTTTTCTTCACACTCCGTGTGTTAGGAGTAGCTTTTGCATTAGTGTGCATATCAGGCTTTGGGGTCTGTATCATAGCTCCACCAAGAGAAAGTCGTCTATTGCTTGCACCACCACCAGCACCACCAACTGAAGAGAGTCTACGTCCTTTCTTCGCTCCCTGGTTCTTCATGGGGCTTGGGCTTGGCTTTGAACCATAACGAGCCTCTTGCTCCGCTAGTAATTGTCCCTGAAGTTTCTTCTGGTCCTGATGTTGAAGAACACACACAAACAATGGAGTCAGAGAGGAATTGAGGAGACAGATACAAATGTTGTTCAGAGAATCCTTTTACCCTCTGCCTTTTGCGTTCAAGTTCTTTTTCTTCCCTTAAGGCCACATACCCTTCTAGCATAGTTAGAAGCCGAACCTAGAAACGAAAAGGAAAGCAAAAATAAGAATGAAAGCTCAAGGAAAAATTCATAAAACGCATGAATTGTCTGTCATTAAGATAGAGTAACTTACACCATCAAAAGTGAATTCAATTCCATTCTCATTTTCCCATGCAATTGCTTTTGCAGTCAATGTATCCACCATTGCTGTTCCATGCATAATAAGAAACCAGAGCCCAGTTAAAAAATAAAATCACTACCTTTACACCAACCAATAGTGCTATTAAAAGAAACATATTCTGGGCGCAAGAGAAGAATACCAGGAAGCTTATTAACCAGAGTTCGAGCTTTTTCGGCACGTTTAAGAGTGAGATGTGCGCCTCTCCCAGCATTATAGCGATTATCGTCCTAGAAATGAAAGAAAAAAAAGTATCTGAGCCCATGAACATATGACTTATATATAATATAAAAATTGTAAAGGTGTACGCATAAGGTCGAACCCTATTATACTCCTCAAGCCAGCTCTCCTCCTCACATGCACCCATCCACTTCTCAACCTTTTCCAGGATTTCTTTCCTGCTAAGAGCTTCCTCCTTTACTTTAGAAATTTCCAGCTCAATTTGTTCAAGCACAGAAGAGGCATCAACAGCTCCTATTGTGAAATAAGAAAAATATAAAATGAGACATCAAATTGTAATTGCAAAGGAAAGAAACGATACACTAATCCATACTAGTAAAGTACCAGATTCAACGGCATCTATGGCAATGTCCAATGCATTGTCTGATACTGGGACCAGATGTGTCTTCCTACATATATCCTCTAGCTCAGCCTTCTTTTTAAATACAAGTTCCTTCATTTTACTAGCTTTGAACTCTTCCAGTCTACAAACTTCAGCCTTGACCTGGTTCATATAAAAGACATGGGACTTTTATAAGCATACCATACGATTTCAAAGAAGCCAAACATATATACAGTTCTATAGTTGAACTGCTTTTCTTGTTTTCACTCACATAGTTGATAAACTCAGCAGATAGCATATCTGGCTCTGTTATCTCATCTTCTGAAGCAGCTATGTTGCATGTAACCTTCTGGAAAATCTGTTGCTCTTCAACCGGCGTGTCCATCAAGTTCCAAAGCTCCAGTAATGAAGTTCCAAGATCTTGTAACTAATGGATAATAAATAATAAAGAGTCAGAACTTCTATTCTCTGAATATTTATCAGGTTAAAAAGCCTGAATTGGAACTGGCATACCTTCTGCATATTCTGTATCTTAACTTCTCGCAATCTTTGTATTGTAATTGCCAATTGTTTTATGGTGTCATTACTAATGTTCCTCGGACTCTCAGATTCGCATAAGCTTGGATGAATCTCACTGGCAGTTTGTTTAAAATCCAACCCCAGTACTGAGCATAATGAGTACAAGTAATTAAGTAGCTCCATGACCTGCTTCAGACGTTCATTCTGCAATAACACAAATTCCGCGAACAGTATCAGACAAGTTGATAGAAAACCATTAAGGATGGGAACCATTTCGAATGATAAGAATAAAACCTTTTCTTTTTGTAGTGCCTGTAGTTCCTTGTGCAATTCTTCCAGCTTTCTCAAAGACAAGTCAGTTTCATCCACTGCCAGTTCATTTGGAGCAGAGTCTCCTGAACTATAGATTTCACTCTTGAGCCTGTGTATCTGCTCAATCACCTCGATAAATTGAGATTTTCGCTCATATTTCCTTTTTCGCATCTCCTCTATCTGTGGAAGGATGGCACTGAGCTCGGTCTTCAAGCTTCCAGTGACTTGATCAGGCTATTGAAGGCAAACTTATTAGTCTTAGAAAATATGAGATTGTAGTAAAATTAATTCCCATTCATATAGTATGATTTCTCGGGAAGCAATCAATTTCTGAAAATCAACTCTTTTGTCGAAATTTAAAAAGGAAACGTATACAATTCTAACCTGTCTGAGATGTACTGGCATCTCACCCATGGCAGAGCATATTACAGCAAGCTCGGCCTCGGCATCAGCAATCGCCTGCCTTATCTGAGCTCTATTCTTGTTTGCCTGGTCTACTTTTCTTCTATACACTTCGAGGCATTCTCGTTCTAGTTCCACAATCATTCTGTCCCTCTCGACATCCGGTTCACCAACCTCGTCCCAGATTATCTGATTGATCAACGGAAAATAATATATCATAACAGTATTAAAGAACACAATCCTAGACAGAACCTGCAATGTAAACAATAATGAGCTTGACGGAAGGGAGTTGGAAAGGAATGTTATATAAAAACCTGTAATTCATATAGAAGAGATCCACATGTCGTCTCAATTTGCGAAAACAGGTTGGTTTGACCTGACATCTTGCAGCGACTAAACGGGCCTGTCCACAAAAGCCATTGCAATAAATCACAAGCACTAAAGGAAGACCAAACAAAGGAACAAAACAATTCATACTACTGCAATTTCAAAATAAATACAAAACAAACATTTCAAAAGATTCTATTACACTCAGATTTTCATGTCCTATCCGTCTATCCGAGTCTTTTTTAAGCAGAAAAAGGAAGTGTTTTGCGTAGATTCCACCTCACAAATATCGGAAACAATGGCAGATTAAAGAAAAAACTTAAATTGACACCTTAGAAAATATGAAAGTTGTACAAAAAAAAACCAAGAAATGGTATCTCATAGCAGACAGAATCAAGAAACTCATAAACCAACTTTTTTCCAGACATTTATTGAGAGAAAAAGAACCCCTCCAGATCACTAACCCATAGTATAATCAGCTTGATTACATAACAATTGCTCAATGATCAAATTCACAAACGAATCCACCAATTTCTAGAACTTACATTCCACAGTTTAATGTCATAAACTCACAAACCAAACCAAGCTCATAAATGCTTTTGAAGGATAAAAGAAAAAACTAAAAATCAGAAGATAAGGTCTCGAAGTAGAAACATTTACGAGTTCTTAATCACAATTTCTAGATACTCAAGCCTAATCAAAACCCTAAATCACTAACACCCTCCATAACCAGCTCAATTACATCACAAAAGCTCAATTTCTTCCAACCCACAACCCACACTACCAATTCGCACTCCTTTCCATACCCGAAACACAAAATGTAATCTTTTTCCCAGTTTCTCAAGCAACATTTCGAACTACATAAGCCTATGCAAAACCCTAATACACTAACACCCTACATAACCAGCTCAATTACATCACAAAAGCTCAACAAAAGCTCAATTTCTTGCGTATCACAACCCACATTACCAATTCGCACTCCTTTCCATATCCAAAACACAAAATCTAACATCCGTACAGAAAAATCATTTCCCCAGTTACCAAACACTACAAGACAAATTGAAACAGCGTAGATCTGGAAAGGTACCTGAAATCGAATAGGAAAGTTGAGTATCTGGTGAGAAAACAGGAGAAATGAAGCAGAAATTGATTCGGACAATGGGAGATTGAGAGCAGAGTATAAGCTAAACAGAGGAAAATGGGGAGCTTTTGAAATTTCGACCGTTTGGAAAGGGTTTTAAATGTGAGGATGAGATTTGAAATTTTGAAAAATTTAATTTTGATATTTTTAGAATTTAATATTATATGGTCTGTTTGACTTTATTGTATGTGACAAATACCATGTATTGCTATGTGCACGTAGTGTGTGTTATTACTACTATAAAATACACATAGTAAATTGGTACGGAGCTAGGAATCTTATGTTCCCCACTCGGGTTTAGCTCGCTGGATAAAGTAATCGGTACATTTCGAAATTCGTACGATTTTATTTTTATTTGAAACCGAGCTCGATCAATACGATTTAGACTCCTTCAGATATAATGATGGGAGCAAGGTGTAGGCTCAGTTAAACTCGAGTTGAGTTATGCGATACTCGACTTGAGTCACCTTAGAATTCAATAGTCACCGTTCAACCAATGTGTAAGTAATCAATATTACATCTGTTCTAACTTCTAACAGGTTGAAAATGATGTTGTGAGAGTGGTTTCCATCAACAAATTACGTTACATTCTAGTTCTAGAGATATTTGTGTAAGGCTTGTATTGGTATTGGTTTCGACATTCTCAAATAAATTTATGATTAAAATGGTTATATCTTATTAGTTCCTTTAACTTTTTTATTCATTGGATTCCGAATATTTAAATATTAATTTGCGAGGAATACCTTTCATAATTTGTAATCATTTCGTTTCAAATAGGTACAAAACAAATATCAATTGAATTTTGAATGATACACCAAATACAAATTCATAATACTACAAATTACATACAATTGAGCAAATGCGACCAATGGGCTTCAAAACTTCGGCCCACTCATAGGCCTGATTTATAAGTAACATTCGTGGGCTTAATCCACATGTCTCCTTGAATGAACGGCCCAACGGTGAACTTCTTGACTTGTTCAACATTCAGATCCAGTTTCAAACCCTTCCAGTGGACCCTGCTCCATGTCACAGCCCCCAGCCCATAATTTTGAAACTCGGCGTAAAAGATCGTATCCGGAGCCGATGTGCCGATCCAAGGCAACCAGCCCGACCGGCTAATGAAACTGTCCATGACACTGTGAAAGATAATTGTGGTCGAGAAATCCTTCCACGGTCGGCCCAAGTAAGTACTCACACCGGTGAGATTTTCCTTGGGCCAAATGGTGCAATTTTGGATTGCTATACCGGTGTTCATGTTCGGGTCCTTCTTACCTTGGGCCGTGATGGTGTTTTGTTGGCCCGGCATGGGCCTCCTTGGCAAGATGTTGCAAGTTTGGAGTACAACCGCCGCATTTCCAAAAATGAAGTCTACTGTACCATAAATGTCACATTCGCGGTAGAATTGACGGTTAGAGTGGGTGTAGAGCGTGTCCTGGAATGCATCCATGGTGCAACGGTAGAACACTGAAAGGTCAGCGGTTGACATTAGGGCAACTGCTTGGTGCTTGGCGGCTCCAGCTGTGTTGCGGAATCCCATATCTCTCGCGATGAATCCTTTCCCAAAAACAGCTACAAAATACGCATAACAATTTAGAACATGTTAGTCAATACTCTATTTTAATTATTACGTTCAAAATCGGAAAAAAAATTCAAGTCCAATGTTTCATGTCCTTATGACATACCACTCGCCAATTCAAACTGTAATAACACATATAGGCGGGACCAATGCCCGAGTAACCTCTTTTCGGTCATCCAACCAAGATTTGTAATATATGATCAAATAATTTGACTCGACTCGACCCGACCCGATTGGAAGTTAAGCAAGTAAGTTCAAAGCAAATTTGGGAACCTTTTAAATAAAGATACAAAGTGAAATGGCACATACCAAATGTTGCAGACTGGAATGTTGGAGTTCCATCAACATTGTTGAGGCTAGCAGAAACAATGGTTGCATCCTTGCCATCACCAACCATCATCACATTCCATTTCTTTTTATCAACAGCCACATTCTCATAGTACACACCCTTCTTCACATAGATCACGTATCGCTTATCGCTCTTCTCAGGAACGTTCTTCAGTGCTTCAGAAATCGTCTTATACTTTCCGCTTCCATCTTTAGCCACCACAGCATCAACCTTGATGCTTGCATTTGAGCCCTGAATCAGTTTCCCATCAGAAGATGAAAGCCATAGTGGTGGAGCTGGAGTCGCCATCAAACGCCTCCTCCCGATTGAGCCTAATGCACTAATCGACTCATCAAATGTGCTGATTATGGCAAGACTGTTGCTGGTGTACTCGTTCGTGTTCTTGAAAGTTTGGTTTATGATACTGCTGAGTGTTCCGTTGGATGCATCTAGCAGTTCGTCGAAGCATGTTTCCTGATAAGTCCCGGCTGCACTCAGCCATGTTCTTAGATTGTCGACTGTGTTGGACAGATTCATATCTGTTACGGATAACGAACTGTTGAGATGATCCAGAGAAAGAGAGACCAGTTCATGACAAGCTTCGAGAGCTGCCAGCGTTCTCTGATCAGTGGTGTTCACCTTGTGGAATAAAGCGTCTGAGGCGCTGGAAAGCTCCTCAATGGCAACACGGACAGATAGTTTGTACAAATCGAGAGGCTTCACATTGCCTGATTTCACCAACGGCTCGAGACTGTTGAAACAAGAGTCGGGATACAATGTAGTACCACAAACAGCTTTGACAGACGCAATGGCTTGACTAGCACCTGTCGGACCGGACTTCTTATCGTTGGTTTGAGTCACTCCAACCACGGTGGCTACAACCACGCAAACAAGAACGAAAGAAGATACCCCAATGATGGTGAGGCGCTTCCGCGTTTTTCTAAGCGCAACAAGACGCTCCTGTTCGGCCTCATCGACCTTGCCATAGGGATTGATGCTTGCCATGGCTGGAGTTTCTCTTTTTTCGTGTTTGTATTGGATTGGATGTAAATGTAATGGCTTGTTTGAAGAGGCTGAGGAAGCTGTGCATATATAAGAGTTTGATAAGTGGGAAGCATGAAGTATGATGGAATTGAGATCTGTAAGACATGGTAAAAGAAACTATAAGTGGTGCTCATGTTATAAAATGAAGTCAAGATAATTTTATTGAATAAAATTTTCTTGAATTTATAGAATGATATAGTATTATAGTACAGTACAGAATTTGGTAAGAAATTGATGTCAATGATTCCACAATGTAAGCTAGTTCTGTTGCATTAAACAATCTAATCTTGATTTGTAAGTACATGTATGCATTAACTAGTCCAAAAACAGTCTTGCAACAGAGGTGTGTATCTGTGGATTTTGCTGAAAAAGTCTTTCAGCATGTATAATTCATTTCTGAAAGTTCAGCCTCTTTTACCTTGGATTAATCTGTCAATCTGTAAGTTCTTGGTCTTTTTACCTTGGATTAGTCACCAGAGACTATCGCGTATTTTCCTACATTTACGTTTACAGAGGGGGTGTTTCTGATCTGATCTGATCAGATCACTTTTAGAAGCAAATTCAAAAGTTTTTGGAAGTATTTATGAGATGTTCTGCCTATACTTGTAATCATTTGTGGATTGTATGTGAATTCAGCTTTAAAAGCTCCAGCAAACGCCCTGAAGTCGATGATCAGAACTTTAGTGACATTCTTTTAGGCCTTTGAGCATCTAATGATTTCTTCTGTAATTCAAGATTTTCCTACATATTCGTCAAGAGTTTATCAGATCCAGTGTATATATTTTAGAGATATTCAAGTCTTGAGAAACTGCGAATTCGAAGTTCTTGAAGTTAACAATCTATTATGATCCTCAAAGCCTATTTCATGCTGTTTTAACACAGGTCGAGATGTATCAAGTACTGGATTTTCGTGTAATCCGGGTACTAAAGCCTAATTAAAGGACATGAGAGTCTAGAGAAGAGAACTGTACTATCGATTTACTGTAGAGGAATAAGCATCAATACATAGAGGAAACTCATACATTCACAGCTGAAACAGTTTCATCTGTTAATATACCAGGTGATCACAGATTTTGAAAATGAATCAGATAAACACAACAATACACGAAACACAACGATGAGTTTTAACCAAGCAATTGGCAATTGCACTATAAATTCTAAGCCCTCCTGTATACTACATTTGAATATTCGCATATTATACGAATATAAATCAAGAAACAAGAACAATGAGCCATCATAGAAAGCTTATATCTTTGGCCATTGCTGACAACTTTAGCTGTAAACTGAACCAAATCAGAAGGTCTCAGCAAGTGATTATTAACATCATCAAGATAAGTGAAAAATACACTGCAATCATGTCAAAGATATATATTGAATGTATACACTTTCAAGTACAATTAGTATAATTACACAAGATTAAATTTCTCAAAATAAAGGAGATACAGGTGCAAAAAATGATCAATTGAGTAAACAATGGCTTCAAAACTTCATCTCAAAGGCCTGATTTATAGGTAACATTGGTTGCTGGAATCCACATGTCCCCTTGAATGAATGGCCCAACAGTGAACTTCTTGACCTGACCAGCATTCAGGTTCAGTTTCAAGCCCTTCCACTGAACCCTGTTCCTAGTTGCTGCACCTGCCCCATAGTTCTGATACTCGGCATAAAAGATCGTATCGGGAGCCGATGTGCCGATCCAAGGCAGCCAGCCCAAGGGACTGATAAAACTGTTCATCACACTGTTGAAGAAAATGGTCGTCGAGTAATCCTTCCAGGGCCGACCCAAGAAAGTACTCACACCGTTTAGGTTCTCCTTAGGCCAGATAGTGCAGTTCTGGATGGAGATCCCGGTGTTCATGTTCGGGTCCTTCTTTCCTTGGGCTGTGATGGTGTTCTGTTGGCCTTGCATTGGCCTCCTTGGTAAGATGTTGCAGTTCTGGATCACAACTGCAGCATTTCCAAAGATGAAATCGACTGTGCCATAAATGTCACATTCGCGATAAAATTGGCGATTAGAGTGTGTGTAGAGTGTGTCCTGGAATGCATCCATGGTGCAACGGTAGAACACCGAAAAGTCAGCAGTTGACAACAAGGCAACTGCTTGGTGCTTCACTGCTCCAGCTGTGTTGCGGAATCCCATGTCTCTAGCTATGAATCCTTTCCCGAAAACAGCTGCAAAGAATCGAAGCATTTTGCAAATGAATTGGCAATTCTATATAGTTTAAGTACTAAGTAGTATATATATGCATCTACTTACCGAAAGTTGCAGATTGGAATGTTGGAGTTCCATCAACATTGTTGAGACTAGCAGAAACAATGGTTGCATCCTTGCCATCACCAACCATCATCACATTCCATTTTGTTTTCTCAACCAGCACATTCTCAAAGTAAACACCCTTCTTCACGTAGATCACGTATCGCTTGTCGCTCTTAGCAGGAACGTTCTTCAGTGCTTCAGAAATCGTCTTATACTTTCCGCTTCCGTCTTTAGCCACCACAACATCAACCTTAATGCTTGCACTCGAACCTTGAATCAGCTTCCCGTCTTTTGACGAAAGCCATAGTGGTGGAGCTGGACTAGCCATCAAACGCCTCCTCCCAATGGAGCCCAATGCGCTTAGCGACTCATCAAATGCACTGATTATGGCAAGGCTGTTGCTTGTGTACTCGTTAGAGTTCTTGAAAGCTTGGTTTATAACACTGCTTAGTGTTCCGTTGGATGCATCTAGAAGTTCGTCGAAGCAGGTCTCCTGATAAGTCCCTGCTGAACTCAACCATGTCCTTATATCGTCGACTGTACTGGCCAGATTCGTATCTGTTACAGATAACGAACTGTTGAGATGATCCAAGGAAAGAGAGAACAGCTCATGACAAGCTTCCAGAGCTGCCTGGGTTCTCTGATCAGTGCCGTTCAACTTCTTGAAAAAAACATCTGAGGCGCTGGAAAGCTCGGCAATGGCAACACGAACAGAAAGTTTGAACAAATCAAGAGGCTTGACATTGCCTGATGTCACCAACGGCTCGAGACTGTTGTAACAAGAGTCAGGATACAATGTGGTACCGCAAACAGCTTTAATCGACGAAATGGCTTGATTTTCACTTCTTCCACCGGACCGGTTATCATTGGTTTGAGTCACTCCAACCACAGTGGCTACAACCACACAGACAAGAACGACGGTAGACACGCCAATGATGGTTAGGCGCTTGCGCGTTTTCCTAAGCGCAACAAGACGTTCTTGCTCGGCTTCATCAAGCTTGCCATAGGAATTGACATTGCTTGCCATGGCTGGAGTTTCTCTAACTCTTTTTGTTGGATAGAATCTAAATGTGTGGTGGCTTGTTTGAATAGGGTGGATTGTAGCTATGTATATATAAGGGCTGGAAAGTGGGAAGCATGAAGCATGATGAAATGGAGATCTGAAAGACTTGTCAAAAACTCTAAGTGGTCCTCATGTTATGAAAGAAACTCAAGTCTTTTCTTGAATATAATTCTACATTTACAAGCTATACAATTTGATATGGAATTTATGTTAATTACTTCACCATATGATCAGCTGGATGGTTAGATGAAGAAAAAGTCTTCTAGTTTTTTTCATTTCTGAAACCAGAAGCTGCAAGTTCTTGGTGTGTTTTCCTTGGCCTATTCACTCGACTATGCGCACCTGGTTGTAAAGAGTCGATAATATTTCGTATAGGAAGGGGTTCGTGCGGACCTTTTAAAGCAGCTTCTGAAAGTACTACAGAGTCTTTCAGAGAATTTGTTTGTAGAGAGTTTATCAGAGGATCTGTTTTGTGCATTTTATGGCTTCTGTGCTAAGGAGATTTCCCTGCACTGGTAAAGAGTCTATCAGAGAATCTGTTTGCATGTATAGATTTTCCGGGGGTTCAAGTCTGAAGACGTCGATATATTCTTGAAGTTACCACTTTACGATGATCTTTAAGTCCCGTTTTTGCTTTAGTTAGATGTTCTGCGTACTGAATTTTCGAGTAATCTATGTATCAGAGTATAGTATTAAGAATCCCCAGTAGAGAACTGTCCCATCTCTAACTGAATGGAACAGGCATCATCAAGTGTATGATAAATAACATAGTGGCATAACACAACATGAGAAAATTATACAGTCACTAACTGGAACAGTTTTATACTGCTTCTTATAGATCTGGTTAAGATAGGTTCACAAAATTATATGACGAAAATCTACCACACACGAAGGATCACGGTGAGTTTCAATTGGAAATTCGACTATACTACATTCTGAGCCCTTCTGTATACTACTAGACTTATGCATTAACATGGACATGAAAATACATCAGGATACTGGAAGACAGGCATCAGAGAATTAACACCATAGAATTCGATTTTCTTTCAACATTATTCACATTATACAGAAATTTCAGTAAACAACATAGAACTTGCTAAGTCTTTTGCTTCTGCACCAAACTTGACTTGGTTTGTATAGTGTCAACTGTCAAGCTTCACATTACATACCAAAAGAAAACCTAGGACCAAAAGTTGCTCGTATGTGCACATGTTTGTTCCTCTTATGCAGATACACACGTAGATACGAGCACGTATCAGAATTCAGTGACGTGTCAGCGAATGCAGGAACAGAGCCACATAGACACACACAAAAAAGCAGCACGGGTAGACCTATGGATATGGTGCATACATATTTCACAACAATAGGTATGATCTGGCACGTGCTAAACATTCGAGTTCACTTGCATGATTTCGAAAAATGACAATAGTAATATTTACCTGATTCTGTGGTGTGCGTAAACTGCAAGCTGTCAATGATTTCACTTGCTTGTAAGCTCACTTCAATATATAACAGAATTTCAGCTCCGTCCACTTGGATACCTGCAAAACTTTGACGAGACAACGCCTTAACTCTGCGTGGACAGATGACTCCATACATTATCAAATCCACATGAAATAAGAACTGAGCACCAAATTAAGATGGGATAAAGTATATTTGATGCTGATAACTGTTATATTCGAAAAAAAGAATGAGATAATAAGAAGCTTACAAGTGGAAGCAGAACACTATAACAGTATTATTCTTCTATAAAGAAGATACAAGTGTATACTACGTAGCCCTACTTGTAATGCTTTCCCTGACGTGCTCTACAAGATTAAATATCAAAATGGGGAAGAAAATTCTATATCTGAGAACGTGCAATGTGTCTAATTAGCAAGAACCGCGAGTGACTCTCAAGATGAATTATTCTGCCGGTCACTGAAGTCTCGTCTTATAATCTCAAATACCAGCTCATTCCAAGTATCAACTGGACCTGGCATGCACCAGTGCAAACAATCCTGTGGTGGTGGTCGGCCATCTGGGCCTCTTTTCGTAATCTTTTTTGGATCAGGGCTTCGATATGGACCTGGATGCCCATCATGGCGATATGAAAACATTTCAGTAATGTCCAGTAGTTTCAGGCTAGATTTGTTTGATTTGTTCTTCATGGCCCGATTAAAGCCTGCCACCTGCTTCTCATGCATTATATTGGTGAACCCGTTTTCAACTAAATGACCTTCTAACGCGGGCTTCACTTTTCCTGTACATGATCCTCCAGTGTTCCAGGCTCCACCCTCGTAATGATCTGGAGAAAAGCTACGAACAATGGTAAGACCAGTGTAATTTGGATGTGTGGCCATAGACGTAAGAATTGTTTCAACAGATACACCAAATGCAGCAACATTATCAATCTTCATAGGTTTAGATTTGTCAGGCCGCCACAATTGTCCTCCTACTATTTCATTGTTCAACACGTAAACAGATTGCTTGGCAAACCAGTGGCCAGAAGAGAGCACGACAACGTCAAAATCAGCGATGTATTCCATGAAACCCTCATCAGGTTTGTCCAGGTGGAGCTTTACAATATTATCAGGAGCAGAATCTATATGATCTGTTGTTTGGTGGACAAGCCAGGAGGACCATATACGTACAATCATTGTAGATGTCGATCTGAAGTAGTACCGTTGCATTTTCTTGTTACCTCTGTTTTTGGGTTCCTCAACCTGGGATAGGCGCACAAACCACAATCAATCTTGATGCTAAAAATGAAATGATGTTGCGAAATAAAGCTAACACAAGCCACTTGCTATTTCAGTTATCAAACATCCTGAGAGTAAAGAAGTGAATCACTTAGCGCTGATAGTAGATCATATTGCCGCCTTTTTATTCTTATTAATGCTTCAGGATCTACGAAATAAGCATGTGGAAATCATTTAAACTGCAGAATGACTGCCGTTTTGGAAAAGGTGGAAAAAGTAACAGACTCTCGAAGTTGCTTTATTCATTTAGAAACCTAAAAGCACAAGTAGAAAAGAATTGTTATCTATCAAGAAGGTTACGTGAAGTTCCCACAAAGGGATAAAGATTTTTAAAAAATGTTGAAAGGCCCTTAGAGTTTTTCGTGACCAACGAGGAGCAGTATGAAGTGATAAAGTTTTATCAAAGAAAAACACAAACTTTTGAAGGATGATCAATCCAGAACACTTTATTTTGCTTCGTGCAAAAACATTAACCGAGCTGAAATGGAAAGCAAAATATTTCAAAATGGAAAGGAACCCTCCATAATAGGGTCTTTTCAACTTTGAAGATAAAGAAAAATGGGATCGACGACTCTAAACAGTGACAAACCGTAATGATTAAAGAAGATCGCAAGTGGACTGAATTAAATAGATATTCTCTAGCAATGCTATCCTTTCAACTTGGACTTAAGGAAAACACTTCATTGTTCTTAATCTTTATACGACGTTCCCCCATCGAAATAGATATACTCAATAAGAAAACACACATGAGAGACCATGTAACTACAACTGTCATAACTTGCAACACAAGAAAGATTTCACTAACCTGCCACAGGATACATAGCATTGATTCCATCTGATTTCTAGCAACTGAATCTCCGATAAAAGCTAAGGTTTTGCCTCTCATTAACTCCAGAAATTTCTTTGGATCAAACCTTGGGAGATCGCACTTGGATGGTTGCCACCTCCAATTCTCATACTCTTTGTCTGGTCTTCCGTTCCCTTGACAATTCTGCATCTGTGTGAGTACAGGACAAGTGTTATTTGTGTACAGTGGTCCAGATGAATCATAAACCCATTTTCCTTGATAAAGGTCACAGCCTGAAATGCAATTAAAACGAGTTTATCATCAAACAAGAAAGAAGAAGTTTGGCAGAACAAAGTGATATTATATAATTTCGCAGAGTATAAAGTGTAGCTCAATTAAATTCTAAATAGGATGGAACGCCACAACATAGTGAAGTTACACTTCAGGTTATTGGATGTCTAATAAAGTTATAGCTCAGCAAAGACTTCTAGCAACATATACCACCGAGACTTCTAGCAAAGACTCAGGTTATTGACGGAATATAGCATATTCAGCATTACTTCAGCAGTCCACTTCTCACCATTTATTCAATACATCAACCAAGCAAATATCGCCATGCACTAATATGGCACTATCTTTCTTAATGAAACATGCTACAAGGTATCCAGTATCCTAGAAAAGAAAAACTAATCCAATCAAGTCCAAGTTAATGCATCATATAAACCATGCATGTCCAGCTCATCATATGTGAACAAGCAGGGAAAAAAGATTATAATCACTAATCACAGATACTGATACAATCAAAAAGAGAGAATATAATGAAGAACATATAAAAAAGACAACAGAAACTGATAGGTGGCTCAAGTTGCAAGTAAGATATTACCTGAACCAAAAACGTTAGCTTCATTCATGTTGTTAGTCTCAGGAGACGCCTCCTTACTGTCCGAAACAGATTGTGTATTAGTCTCAGCAGCAGGATCCTTCGCTTGTAATGCTTCTTCCACTGGAGAACTTTTAGGCCCAACCTCTTGATTCCCAGAGTGAGATTCTTTCTCTGCTGGACTTTTAGATTCCACCTGCCCCGAAATTGCCTCTCCATTCTTGTCCTCATACTCCTTCTGCCCCTCCTTTTCACTCACATCTCCTTTACCACCAACTCTACCAGAATCTTCTGATTCACGATTACTCTCCTGAGAAATATTCTCATCTTTTTTGGCCCCGGAATCCGTAACATTCACCTCCGCTCCTTCAAACGGATTCACAACCTGATGTGATTTAGAATCTACATTACTTACTGGAGAATCAAAACCAATCTTTTCTGATCTATCAACGCCATAAAAGTACCCGCGAACCGTAGCCCCAAAGGGCTCCGAAACCAAGATCGTCGAAGCAAGAAACAAGAACACCGCAAGACCTCCCACCGAAGCTATAATAGTCGGAAACGACTTAGGATAGCTACTCCTAAACCCCTCCTTACTTGACACCGTACTCATACCTCCTTACACAAACTCTACACCATCCAAACATACACCATTTCTACCAAATCACTCTACTCGATCAACAAACCCGAACCGGGTTCCGAAATCCAATCTTTTGATGATTAAGCTCGACAACAAGAAACAGCAAGAACTAAAACTGATCACCCTCAAACTCCCTCGTGACAATCAAGATACTAGCTGGCAATCCAACACAAAAATCTTACTAAATTGGCATAGAAACACACAAAGAAAAACACACAATCCAGCTCAGAATAATACTGTTATATAATGACAAAGAAACGATCGATAATGAATCAAGATTTGCATACAAATTGAAAGAAGCTCAAGAAATTACAGATGTGAAGCAGTGGAGGAGAAATCTTGCTTACATTCACAAAGCGAGTGGATGAACTGAATGCTGGAGGTTCCAAAATCCAATCTTTTAGTACGAATTGATTGTTTGATTGTGAAGACAAGAATGTTGCTGAAAACTGTGAAACCTTGAAGCTGGCTATTTATGACGTTTGGATCTGGAAAGAATGATTTTTGGTGACTTTAATAATAACTGAAAATGTTTTTGTTTATTTTTAGCAAATTTAAAAGAAATCAAAGTAGCAAAATTCAATCTTTTTTTCTATAATTACTCATCTTCGAATTTCAAAAGAATGTCTTGGATCTTGATCTTAGTTTTCCAATATAGTGCTAATGGACATATGACTAAGATGTGTGGTTTGTCAAAATGTTTGCACTAAATTATCAATAAACTTATGATTTCGATAAACTTAATTTTCAGGAACAATAACAATGAGGATATTTCGTTTAAAATTGCATATATAGACTATTATGCTACTAATAATATAGCATAAATTATGGTGCTAATCAGCAGTTCTAGAAAGAGCTCATCAAGAGTTGATCTGTGAGATCTGTTGCCAGACTCGACTGGTACTCAAAGTGCGACTTTCTTTTGTTGACTGCGAGTCTAATAGCATAGTTCACATATTTGCCAAGCGGGATATGGACTATGTAGATGTTAGTTTGAGACTTTGAGTGCTCGTAGTAATTTAAATAGTTTTAATTCAGTTCGTACTAATTTATTCGGTTGGGATGAATGTTTATAGTAATGTTTGCGCGTTTAACACTAATCTTGTATGTAGTGCAGCACACATGAATATGAGCACTTGTACATTAACCAAGTTACAATTTTTTTAGACCAAGTCTCCTGTTTTGATTTTTTGAAAATAAAGTAGTTATTTTCCTCTTACTATCACCTATAATATTCTTTTTTTTAAAAAAAAAAACTAACTTAATTTAGTTATGTCACCATAAATTAATTTTGATCAATTCTCGTATTTTGAATTTGAAAATAATATAAATATTTCTTTTTATTCTCTTACTATTTATCCCTACTTACTTTACTTAAGAAAATGACTATATTGATCTAGTTATGACACCTATAATTATTTTTAACAAATTATCTTATTTTGACTTTGAAAATCTATTTTCTTACTATTTAAACAAGAACTATTCGAAGTATTTATAATTATGACACAAAAAATTGATTTTGATAAAATATCATATTTTGACAGTTTGACTTAGTAAATTATTATATAGTTAGTTATCCTCCCTTCTATTTCCTTATCTTAGGCTCTGTTCTTTTCAACTGAGATTTTCGGAACTGAACTGAACTGAACTGAACTGATCTGAACTGAACTGAACTGAACTTAAGTGAAGTACAAATT
>JAYMSL010000731.1:0-21364 GCA_036897195.1 Plantago coronopus
TTTCGGACAAAAAAATTTTTCGCGGCCAGTCGGGTCCGGGGGGGGTTGGGTGGGGTACCCCTGCCCGACCGGCCGCGAAAAAATTTTTTGTCCGGAAAATTATAACGATTCCAAAAAAAATTTCGATTTTTTTCCGGACGTCGGGGGTACCCCTGCCCGACCGGCCGCGAAAATTATTTTTGTCCGGAAAATTATAACGATTCCAAAAAGATTTTCGGTTTTTTTTCCGGACGTCGTGGGGGGGCTGGGTACCCCATGCCGACCGGACTTGAATTGTATAACCATTGTTTTTCGTATTTGCAGGATTAGACCTCTTAAATTATATATAATATTGAATTTATAATATGTTATGAAAAATTAGATCGGTTCAGTTTAATCTAAGATCTGATCTGGAGCTGGTCCAGATTAGGTCTATAAAAGTGGATCAAAAATGGATCTAGTTTGGACTCAATCTAAGTCTACATAAATTAGATTTGGGTTGGACTAGACTTCAAAATTGACACCCCTAAGCATTACCATAAAACTTACCACGCGATGGTAACATTTTAAATATATTTTTTCATTTTACAACATATTCATATATGTCACATGCTTTAATCCATATGTTAGATGTACTTCATTCACACACACATATCATATTCACTCAAATATCATGCTTTACTAAATATCATACACACACATGCCAACATGATGACTTCCTAGCTCTCCTATATCCCAGTTTGTAGTTTGTAGTTTATATTTATTTATTTATTTATTTATGAATTTCTAAATATTGGGTTGCAATTAATCAAATCAGTATGAATATACAGTTTTCTGATACATCAAACTAAAAATATCAACTAATCATTGTGACTTTTGTCATGACTATTAGTGTGGTCATAATTGGTATGCTCATGTTTCTAAAGATTCAAATACATTATATAACAAAACTCATTTTTTATTGCAAACTCAAATTGAAGTTATACGTTTATGTAAATATTGATTAATTATTCTGGCATGATTTGAGACGGTAACCATTGTACCACTCGTACGGATACCATTTTTCAATTACTATCGGTAACAATACCACACATGTTTAGAAGATGAACGATTAAAAACTGTTTGCCATCCGCAAATGTTACGATAAACGGTTGGACCAAAAAAAATTACCATTACCATCGGTGCATCCAACCATCCTTATTCATCATTAATACTATACAGTATATAATAAAGCACAAACGATCCATGACAATAAGACACAATTCAATACCAAAAACAGATAATATAATTGTTACCACATGAAACCTCAATTAAAATCTTGAGAATCTGCAAATCCAGTGGTTTTCAAATAAATTAGAGAATATAACTTAAAAATCTCGATGGTTTAATTAAAAAAAACCAATGTTATAGGGTGGATTTTTTTTGTATTTTATAAGAAAAACAATTTTTGTGAAGAAAATTACCGTTTTAATTACAAATATTGTTTATCTTTTGACGAAAATCCATATGTATATTTTAAGAAAAGATAGACCGTCTTTCGCAAATTTTTATGTTATATTTATACAATTAATGGATCAATATATGTAGATTAGATTACATAAAAAAAACTCTTGAGAGACGGTCTATTTTTTATTAAAAAATACATATGAATTTTCTTCAATAACAATACTTTTAATTAAAACGATAATGTTATTCACAAAAATTGTTTTTTTTCTTATAAAATAGAAAATTCACCCTAAACCATTGGTTTTTCTTTTTAATTAAACCATCAAGATTTTTAATTAGACAAATAACACAAAAATAGACCAGCCCCTTTGGATTTAATCAAACCATCAAGAAAATCCATCTGTATTTGATCAAAAAAGAATCAAGTGGTCCAGCCCCATTGGATTTGTTCTTGTTCATTTGTCTCTCTTCTCTTCCACCGTAGTCTGAACTCTGGTGTGAAAGATCCATATCGATTGGGAGTTCTCTTCCCGTCTCTACTCTTCCCATTCCACTGTAGCCAAGGATTTTTGCGTGGATTTTTCACTAGTTACATACATACAAACATCCTAATCACTCTATTTCCACGCAAAAGTTTTTGGCTAGCACAGGATGGCAGGGCGGAGATGAGAGGTTATTTCCGATTTCGATTTCGATTTCGATCTTTCTCGACATTTCTCACCTTCTCCAACCTCATTACATATCTTTCCGTTGTTTGATAGTAGGTAATAGACTGATTGCTTTTGAATTTAAGCTGATTTTCGCATATGGTCCAACATTTTATGTGCGCCACTGACTATTATTGCTTCCTCTAACTGATTCATTTATTGATTCTCACTACTTTGCTTTTCTGTTTTTTTTTTTTTTTTTTTGAATTTCTCAGCTTTTCTATACTGTGCATACTGATTACTGAGGCTGTTTTGAGCTTGTTGTGATTTAGTGTTTCATGTACTTTACCTGATGCCTATTGTTTGCATTTTGAGTTTCTCCGAGCTCGATTGTTGTTGAAATTATGTATGTTCGTGATTATGAAAATGCCGTTTTATTAATGAGGACATCACCTAACATATTCATTCTTGGACTCTTGTTTGGTAGCACTCATCTTATTAGTAACTTGTATCTAACTTGGTTCAAGGCCTTCTTCTCTTTGCTTCGAATAGTTACCATAGACTGTATTCTGAATATGGCAAATATACTAAATATGCATCTGCATAGCAGAAGATAGCAGTTCGACTATCATAACGACTATCTTTTAAACTTATTGTAATGCTATAGGTGTTAGTGTCAATCTCGATTTCTGGAACCTCTTTGATGAAAAATGATGACACCGATAGTGAGGGAAAATCTTCCTTAGCATTCTTTTGATGTTGGTTATAGTTAGTTCAATGGTAAATCTTAAATTTGCAGTGAATTCATGATGCTCCCTCTGTCTGGCTTAAACCTCACGGTGACTATTCACAGGATTTTTTTCTTCTTTTTCTAGTTCCTTTCTTCTTTTTTTTTTTTGGAAGCGGCGAAAGAGAGGATCAATAATGGTTTTCCATTTACCCCCAAGGTGACTCGAACCCCTGACCTATTGATTTGAGGTGAAGCGTCTTACCAACTAAGTTACGCTTCGGTGTCTTTTTATTTTTCTATTAAATGATTAATATGTTTGGAATGTTTTAGTGACTACTATTTTATGAGAAGAATTAATAATATAATAGAAATTTAAATTGGGAGGTATAGAATCTTGAAAAGAGAGGTATGTTTTCCTGACCGGCTGACCGCACAAGATTCACAATGTAAAGTTTGAGCCAGGGGGAGGGAGAACTGAGTCTCTGTTGTTTTAGTTGTTATAAACTAGTCTGCATGATGTGTTATATTGCATAATGATAATATTCTCTGGTGTATCTGAGATATATTTCAATAAATATAATTAGAACCCATGTTTGGATAATCTTTTAGTTCATCAGACCGTGAGATATATTTCAATGGTGTGTCTGAGATATATTTCAATGCCCATGCCATAAAAGAACCCGTGTTTGGATAATCTTTTAGTTCTTCAGATCAGATAGTGAGGAAAAAGTACACCAAACTCTACGCTCCTAGATGTTTACAGTTGCTATTCACTAAAAAGTCGGCCTATCTTCGGGTTTAATGCTGTTGTGTAATTTTGATGAGATTTATTTTGTTACTAGTAAAATACAGGCAGCAACTTGGCTAATTTAATGTTGATAATCACAAACTTGCTTGAAGATTTACATGATGTGTTGAGATAGTGATGTGATTTTTATCATGATTTCGTTTGACTCTTTCTGTAGTTGAAGTATCTTATTGTCATAATGCTGGCCAGAACTGACCTTTTTGGTGTTTTCTGCAACAAGTGAATTTTAGAAAGGCAAGCTAATCATATTTATGTGTATGCTTTATCGTTATATGCTCTGCTAATCTTAAGTTAAACTGTTGCTTTCAAACATGCCTATTTTCTGTCTTGTTGCTTTTCTCTCATGCTTGAGTTATATGCTCTGCTAATCTTAAGTTAAACTGTTGCTTTCAAACATGTCTATTATCTGTCTTGTTGCTTTTCTCTCATGCTTGAGCTATAGTATCCACCCAGTGAACCCAAAGCATTTTTAAGCTTGATGCATAACCAAATAAAGCAATCACGATGTGGCAAATGAAGTATGTCCTGAAACTATGGGATTATTATGTCTTAAGCTCAACTTAGTGTTTTACAGCAGTCATTTAATTTTAAGGCAGTAAAACTACATTATAACATTGTATTGTTTATCTCTGTCTTGTTTAATAAGTAAGAGGACTTGAACTTCAAAAGGTTTAGGTGATGAATTGACATTAGTTGTATGCTATATCTGACAATCTTAGTGTGCCATAATAGAATTTACATGCCTAGCACCTGCAGTCCGTCTGGACACTAGACATGACCCCAAACATTGGGGTTTTCAAAGATGCAAAAGTTTTTAAGTTTTGGAACATTATGCAGAGTAGTTAAGTTGGTGGTAATCCTGCTTTGGTTTCTAAATATTAATTGATTTTGGAGAAAGCAAGCAGCGGGTAATAAATCGTGTTTGTAAGCTTCGATTCAACTAATTCCAGCTTTGAACTATGCTATTTCTTGGTGACTAATCAAGACGCCAGTTAACATGATTAGTTACACGAGCCACGACCTACAAAAAGTTAAACTTGCTGCTGCTTTAAAATTGCATTAGGATCTTCTGAACCAATAGAACAGATGAGCTGGTCAAATTGACTTCTAAACGATTTTGTTCCTTTTTCTAAATTTTTAACTTTCCTTTAGTTTTGTGGCAAATATCACAATGTGATCATTACTAGAACAATGTGGTAATCAGAGAGAAAAATATGAAGATATTTGTGCATTGTGTTTAAAAGTCCGGCCTAGTATAGAAGTAACGTTATGTTTACATATGTTTCGGGAATGTATGTTGTTCGTTTCTTTGTACCATCACTGAAAGAGCCAGGTGACAGTATCATTGAAAAATGGTGATAATGCTGTATGTGTACCTGTGTAAATGTTTTTGAGAAAGTATGGGTAATAACAGAATCAGATTACAGAAACACTTTTGGTACGTTTTCACTTTCCAGTAATATTTGATATTTCTTCTGCTTAAAGCTGGCGTGATTTATGGTTCCTCATAGCTTCTGCCTTTGAGTTACTGCGTACAGAAGTAGATGACAGCTAGTTTACATGAACTCTTGTGAGGAGTGAACTTTGAAGTAAAGTTTTTGTGCCTAACTTAGATAATTACTATGTAGTAGTACTGTATATGAAAGTTTTGTGAAAACCTCTTTTAGTCTAATTGACTTTGATTTAGTCATTGTGGTAACAACGTTACTACTGTTATCTGTATAACAGACTCTATAGCAAATTATCTGAGTACACAATCAAACATACTTGTTTTGTTGCACCATTATTCCATACAACTGTTGCTACTTGGAAAAAGACTTGTTAAACGGATTAACAGAAAAAGAAAACGAAGGTGGTGCTGTGGTGCCCAGTGCAATTTATTATATGAGCAAGGGAGCTCATGGGGGTTTATCCAGTAACCCGTTTGTAATCATGAGCTAACATTCTGCAGGCATGATATACATTGACGTCTAAACCATTTGACGTATATTCATCTTATTGCTTGACAGACCATGCCAAGTTTACATTAATATTGATGGAATGTCATTGAAATATGGTATGTTCCTTAGATGCAGCACTTGGCTTTCTTCTTGATTTGCTTTCACGGGATCAAAGAGCTCACGGTCAGAGAGTGAAAGACGTTGTTTGATACGCCCCATTCTCCGCGAGAAAAGAACTTGATCTGATGCCACAGGAAGCCTAATAGTTTCGTACTCTTTAAGAGAATTATTTAGATTCTCTAGTCCCCATTTCTCAAGGCACTTCCCCAGGACTGCAGCATCCAGTACTGACATATTTGTGCTTCTTGCTCCATGAGGAGTTATTGGATGAGCAGCATCTCCGATCAAAACCACATTATCCCAATAAAGTCGTTCTAGTGGCTCGCTGTCATAAATGCCATTCAGAAAAGGCTCATTTGTTTCTCGCATCACTTTCACTAGTTCAGGTATCCAAACCTTTTCTGCTGCTTCATACATTTTCTCGATCATGTCACTCCTAACTTTTGTGGTAACAGAATTCCCCTGATATTAATCATTAACATAGTTTACTTATTCTGTGTGCAGTTTGTGTGATAAAATTGAAGTGTGGACTTGAAATTATTTGACTCTTTACTAACAAGGAGAAGAGCAGGATTTTGTACCTTAAATTCCGGTTCTGGTTGATTAAGATACCATATCCAGTTGATCCTTTTGTTAATTAACTCGTACAGGATACCATGACCTTCTAAACTTATGTCGAAGTAATTACATCTTCCAAGATCAGGGTATGCCTTCCTGATAGCCTGAATGGTTTCTGATTTCTCGTTCTTTGAAAAATCAAGGACTCCTCTCCATGCACAATAACCTGAGTATCTGTCATGAAGAATGTATGTTAAGTCTAGCCAAAAAGTTCTGGAAATGTCTGAAGATTCTTAACTGTTTAACCATAGCTCCACGAGGAAAAGATACGTTTATCTTCAGACCTGAGCTTAAGATCAGGAAGGACATGCTCGCGTACTGAAGAGAGGCAACCATCAGCCGCCACCAACAGATCACCAACTATTTCTATTGTTTTGCCATTTTCAAGTGATTTAGCTTGCACTTTTACTGAACCCCTTTCACCAGAGGTGCAAAAGCTGACGAACAAATGCCCCCATAGGACAGTCTCTGGTGGCAAAGCATTGTACAGAAGGTTATGGAGGTCAGCCCAGTGAATTGCTCGGAAGTTGAAATTCTCATCTCTTGACAGAGTCCAGGTAATTTTTCTTTCTCCATCTGTTGCTTGTTCCTGTAACCAGGTAGTGGCATTACATCACTAGAACCAGGCTAAGTATGTTTATTTGAAATGATTGTTCCTCGAATTAAATTAAGATGACACTATAACCAGGAAATAAGATGTTGAGATATCATATACAGCAAATGCACGCCAATGAATTCGTCTGAGAGAGTTTAATAGGCTGCTAGCAGCCCAAAATAAAAAAACCAAAGAATAGAAATTCAGCCAGAACTTATTATCCATTTTTCTTTACAACTCTTGGAAGTTGAGTAAAGTTTTCACATACATGTTCAATAGTTAGAGGCAAGGTGCAAAGCTGGAGAAGCTCAGGTTGATTGAGCCATGACGCAATGAGTTTCATGGAGACTGAGTCGAGTCCAAGTCCAGCACCGGTAGCACAACCCTGTGGCGGCGAGCATGATTTCTCCAGCACTACCACATCCCAACCGGCTTTTATAAGCGCATGAGCACAAGAAAGCCCTGCTATACTACCTCCTACCACCACTGCTTTGGACTTCCTGCTTTCATCTTCCATCTTGTGGTGTCTTCCTTGTCCGATTTTTGTGGTGAATTCTTTTGAGGACCGGAAACCAGATTCGTCTGAAATTTGTTTTATGAACTTACCTTTGCTTGAATTATCCGGTTATGCTGAATGATTGGTCATTTATGTATTATTTATGACTTTCTTGTGGCTCTTGTGTCTTGTCCATGTCTCCTTCCTGGGAATGAGACACCATTGATGAGGACATGGGTTCTCTTTGAACTTATTCCACGTCAATAAGGGTCCCGGTTGATGTTTAAGTTGGCTGAAATTCACTCATAAATTCCATTACAAAAACAACACTCACTATTGACCGGATTGTCACCCACACCCTGATAAAAATCTTCCATTTCCGTTCTGGTTTGTTTCTGTCCTAGTCACTAGTCAGACATGAATTACAAAAAAAATTGCTACTAGTTCATATTTTAAAGACAACAATTTGATAGTCTGTCTTTGCATGTTATCCTTATGTTACAGTAAAAACGTCTTAGTTATTTGAACGCGGACTATAGATTAAAGTTATTCCACTTAGTTTGATAAGGCAATAAACTGAGTTAGTTCTATTCCATTAACCGTAAATTTAGTTATGTTAAGTTAATTCAGAGTATTCAGCTTTGATTGGTCTAAAGGTGATTGAAATTTAAATAAGTTCAATTAACACTTTTTTATTTATGAGATTTTCGGACGAATTAAATCAGTTAGTCTATGCTAGTTCAACTGTTCAACAGATCACTATCCAGAGCCAACTAATCTGCTAATCAAACAAACAGACCGAAATTGCAGACAAATGTCGCCATCGAACAATAATCCTTACCAAAATTGATCCAATAATCGGCCAACTTACGACTCCTCCTCCATTAACGATCTCCTTGAGCAGCTACTCCATTAAAGATGGATCAATAAGTAATACACAGTACTAAATGCAACTGTCTCCATCTCCGGCTATAAAGTAACCCACACCAAACAACTCCCCACATGCTCCATTTATTCCGAAGAAGTTCCTTTTCCCTTCTCTCTACCCTTCAATCCCCGTCAATTCCAACAAATTTCCCACTTTCGAGACGCATAGTCATGGATTCATGGCCCACCAACGGTGTTGGGCCTTCTCAGAGGCTCTTGGCCTTGGCCCAACAGCTCAGACTGTACAGTCCTCCGCCGAATTCCGACGATGAGGCGGACGAAGAGGAGGAGCAAGTGGGGTTTGCGGAGTCTGTTGCTCCTGCGGCAGAGCAGCAGAAGTTTAGGCCAAAAAGGGCGGCGGTTTTGATTTGTTTGTATGAAGGTGATGATGGGGAGCTCAGAGTTATTCTCACTAAGCGATCTTCTAAGCTTTCTACCCATTCTGGTTAGTCCTTTTCCCCCAATTCATTTTTCTCTATGTCTTTGAATTATCAAGTTTTTTGTTGATATGGTAATTTGGGGGGATCAATTTTTGTAGCTTCAGTTTTCAGAGTTCAATTATACTATATATTGAAACTTAGTTTTGTTAAGTTCAACTAAGATGCATTGAATTCAGTTCAGGTTTGTATAGTACTTTAAATAAGTTCAATTTAGATTCAAGTCATTTAGTTCAGGTTAATTAAGTTCAGCTCAATTATAAAAAAAAAAAAAAAAAAGTTCAGCTCAATTCTGAGATTTTGAGTCGAATTGAACGGAGCCTTATTGAAGTTGTTTCTCTAATGCAAGTACTCTATTTTCAGCTGTGTTTGTTAAAATGTTATTTGTTGCTGAAGCTGATTCCATTGTCATTTTTTAATGGAGCATTGGAAGGATTGTAGTCGATGTAATTCATTAGTAGTACTAATAATTTATTCGCAAATACGGTTCTTTCCTATAAGACAGTGTTTGCGTGGGTGGTGTAAATTTAGTTTGATGTTTATAATATGTGGCCTAGCTTAATGCATAGATAAAACCAGTCTTTCCAAGAATTTCACACAAGAAATACGATGGCAGGTGAAGTTTCATTGCCGGGAGGTAAAGCAGAGGAGACGGATGCAAATGATGCCGACACAGCGACAAGAGAAGCTAAGGAGGAGATAGGATTGGATTCTTCTCTCGTAAATGTTGTCACTTGCCTTGAACCCTTCTTATCAAAGGTGCGAACCCCTTTATGACTAGAAATCCTAATGTTAAGATTCTCAATTTGAGAATGCGTGTGTAATATCAAATTTTTAGTGATCATTGGATGTTCTGATGATAGTCTTTCATGAATATTATCTCTTTTTATTATTCTTGTGCGAACTAATGAATACTCAGACTAGTGAGGCATGTGTGTGACCCAGACCTGTAGCAACACACTTAACATTTCATCAGTTGCTACATCTGAGAAGTCTCCATTTATTCTATTTATACGCAAAATTGCAAGCACGTAGTTGCATTTTCAGTTATGTGAGTAATGTACTAGTACTACTGTCGTAGGCTTGTTTTGTTGTTAGCAATGTATGGCTCCTGATCTCAGATGCGGCATTTACTAGAACTTCTGCTTCCTAGTAATTTGAACTGTTCCGTATTTCAGCATTCTGGTACTTATATATTACGAGCATTAATAATGCATATAAGGCTAAATTTACTTTGTATAGAACTTTAATACTTTTATTTGGACGTGTTCATTTTCCTTGGACTGTATCATTTGAGTCACATAGTGAAGCTGATGATGTGATGAGATGCAACAAAATTTAAATGACTGTAGTATCAAAATATCGGATTTATGTTTACACAAAGCATAATTGCATCAATATGAATTATGAAACGCACAACGTAATGGTTGAGCAAGTTTCTCCAGATTTGTACATTGACCTTAGTGTATTAATGCAGCATCTCCTTAGAGTGATTCCAGTTATTGGTATACTTTCTGACAAGAAAGAGTTCCACCCATGTCCTAATCCTGCTGAAGTCGAAGCTGTTTTTGATGCCCCATTAGAAATGTTTCTCAAGGTATGTTCTCCAAACATAGAGGTTCAGGTGAAACCCATCAAATATTCCATTATACCTCATGAAATCTCTTGTTTTTTCTTTTCTTTTTCAGGATGAGAATAGAAGAGCAGAGGAAAGAGAATGGTTGGGAAACGAATACCTAGTCCATTTTTTTGACTACGAAGTGAATGGCAAGAAATATCTGATTTGGGGCTTAACTGCCGGTATCTTGATTAGAGCAGCATCGGTTGTGTACCAAAAGCCACCTGCTTTCCTTGAGCAAAGCCCTAAATTCAGAGTTCCTCCAGTGGTGCAGGATGATACTATTATGCCATAAATTGAGACCAAAGGTTCCCTTTTTTTGTTTTTCTTCCTTTTCTCCTCAATCTTTTCGTTTTGTTTGAAGCCCTCCTACTTTTACCCCCTATATCCGAATCTAGAATCTGTAAATTGTTAACACTTGTAGAACCGAGAAGTTTGATCAGTTATAGAAACCAACGTAATGTAGCTTAAATATTTCTCGTTCCCCTGCAAGTGAAGTGTGCCAAGCTATGAACAGCTATCTAGCAGATATTCACAGTTTCCTGATGTATGAAAAATTTACTAGGGATTGCTTACAGAATAAAGATAAACCATTTATATATACAACTTATCCACAGAGAGTTCTCATAATTATACAATTATTCTCATCAACATGTCGTTGATACGTTTATTTCATCAGAAGAGAAGCCACACGAACGAATTAAAGAACCAAAATTTGTACAGGACTAATTCCATTTCAAGAAAAACTGCACAAAGTAGAACAATCCTAAGGAGAAGGGATATAAAGAGAATGCCAAAATGCTGGTCCATAGAGGGTAAGTTGTGCGGGAGAATGCCAGAAGGCCTATTACGGCACACGCCACCATGATCGTGAGCACTTCTGCTGAGAAATTGAACGTCAAATCCTTTGCATATACGATTGCCATCAGTGTCGTCAGCCCGGAAATGTTGTTCATGACAACTCCACCATATATCTGTCAAACATGCCAAGAATGTTGATCAAAACCAGTTACGCAAATCTGCATGTATCGAATATTGAATGGGAGGAAATGTGTATATATACCTCTGAAAATGTCAAAGAGGCAGATCTTTCGCTCTTATGACTAGCTGGCAACAATGCTGATAACAACGACCTTGCGTTCATAGCCAGTGGAACAACCACAAACGAGATTGAGAAAGTCGGCAAGTTCATGGAGAAAGACAACTGGAGTATGTTGTTCATGAGAGGTCCTCCAAGGAACGTCAACATGGCGATGCCCAGCGTCACTTGGAATATAGATATGAACAAAGGCAATGAGGCCGTTATGTGTTTTTTCCATACAATCTGTAAGAAAGGATCATAAAGTTTAGTTTGCTTTCAGAATCCTTTCAGAATCGTTTTTTTAACAGGTCTTCTGTTAGCATTTTCATTTTCAGATAAGCAGATATAACAGTTAAGCAGACTGACGAGAACTGCTAAGTTGTTTTGAGGATTACTTGGAATTGAACTGTCTTGATCTTTCTAACTACAAAATGTTGCGTACCTCATCAAATTTTTCGACAGTTTTGGTGTTGTCCGTTATGTCAGCAACACGGACAGCCCTCTCCAGCCATCTGGTAACTCCCTCGACAAATTCTGGTTCATCTATTTCATGGTTTCTATCTTTATCAAAATCTTTGAACAATTCCTTAATTACATCCTCGTAATTTGGTTTGGAATCTCCAAATTGGACAGTACTTATTAACTCCTTCAGTTCTGTTTTTGATATCGTGTTGTTCCCATCACAATCGAACTTTCTGAAGAGGCTGTCAGAACAAAAGAAGCACGTAAGCGAAGGAATCAGAAAAAGAGAAAGTTCTGTAAAGTATGAAGAGCTTACGTCTTGATGCGCTCCATATTTGGCTTTCCATTAGGTGTAACAAGTGCTTCGGATTGAAGTAATTGACTTTGACAATGCGTCAAAATCTTAGACATTATCCTATCAATTTCACGCGGATCATGTTCTTTCTTCTGTTTGAATAGCTCACACACCTGCAGATCAAAACCACAAGTTATTATAACTCAGTAATGCTGAAAGTAAGAGATTGAATTGAATATGACATGAATGAAATACATCTTAACTACCTCATGATATATGTATTTGGATGCAAGGTCTTTGCTTTTAGCAGACTGTGTGTTGCTTTCATCGATCCATTTTTTGCACCCGTCTACGAATTCTTCCTCCGTGATAAACCTGTCATCGTTCAAGTCAAATGTTTTCATCACTTCTTGAACAGCAAAGTTCTCATCGACCTGGACATTCCCGGATTTTATGATTTCAAGCACCAACTTCTCCATTTCAAGTTTTGTCACATTTTTGTCAGCATCTTTATCTGTTTCAGAAAACAATCTGCAAATTGGAAAACATTTAGTTTAAGCATTCTACCAACTCCAAAAATAGGCATAATCAGAAAATGTATCTCGAAAATTACTCTTTGATAACTTCAGTGTTGAGTTTTCCGTCTTCATTGACAAGTTTTCCATGTTGTTTCACATGCTGCAGAAATCCTGCCCTGAGCATCTCATACTTTGAGTAGTCTAAACTTCTCTCCCGAATCCAAGGGTTCAAAATCTGCACAAGACTAAAACATTAATTTCAAGTTTAAATCGAATGAACCGAAGGTAAAATCCTGACTCTAGCTCTTGGGCCAAACCTGATAGATGAAGTACGCGAGTAGAGATAAGGACGACACAATGAGTCCTATAAGGTTTATTAATCCAGACCGCATGTTAAATATATCATCAAGTTGCACGATAATGTAAGGAATCAATGACAAAAGCATAATTCCAGCCGTTTTCTGAGTATCAGAATCAATTGTAACACCAGTATCTGCAAGGAAACAACTATCAGCGATTAATTTGTTTCGACATGTATAAAGATTTGGGCATTCATTTCTGTCAGCTTGTGAGAGCAGAAGCAAACCTTTTAACTTAGCGAACTTTTCTTTCGCTGCTGGCAAACAATTCGTATTTGTAACTACAATTTGCTCATAATCTGAACTCTTTGGCAAATCTCTTTTAGCAGCTATGACAACCATACCCCACTGTAGTGTGAGGCTGAAAACTGTCATTCCTGCGAAAATTCCGACTCCTATAGAGACTTGGGATTGAGCATTCTCTTTGCTACTATATGCTCCAGATACTACATTCACAAATACAGAAAGTAATTTAACAAACTCTGCTCTAGCTTCAATCCTATAAGGCCAAAGAAAGAACTCGAAAAATACAGCATGTAGTGACTTAATATCCTAACATGATATTCAAAATAATTCAATCATACTTTGCAGTCTGCTAACTAAATAACAACTGATTCAAGAAACTTGCTTTCGAAAAACAAGGTACGTACCGATCATCATCATCATAGATGGCAAGGACATAAGAATCCGAAATATAATACCACCGAATTTGCCAGCTCCAATAATGTTAAAAAGCACCTTACTCCCCTTGCCAATCTGCTTCTCTCCATATATCAGCAACCCCTGATAGACTATTATCTGAAAAATGTACCCTGCTGCATTTTCGGCACAGGGAAGGAAGCCATACTGGTGGTCACAGCTACTTGCACGTAGCGACTGGCCCTCAACACGATCAACCCCATCCGATATTAAATCATTATCAGAAGAGTTGAGACTCAGAATACGGCCTTGAACCGCACTGATAAGAATCGTAAGCAGAACCGCACAGAAAGCTTTAAGAGCCATTGTTGTAGAAGAATGAAAGAATTGAACAAGGTTTGAAAGATATGAGACTAGAGAAACTTATATACCAGTCTGTTCCAGCAAACACAATTGACTTGCACAACTAGAGAAGGTTGAATATTATGTGTATGAGACAAGAATATACATGTTTATTCAATATGATACTCAATTTAAGTGGACTATTCTATTACCATAGTATTACATTTCCATGTGGACATGTTGTTCATTGATTAATATATAGTTCCCATGTCATGGAATTGCATCATTAGTTTTTAATATAACATAAAATGAAGCAAATTGCAGCTGCTATTGCTGTCATTAGGCTCATCACATTATATATTATAGTATAAACAAGTAGTACAATATGGATTAGTTAGCAGAGGATAATGCCTAGTATGCACCTAATCTGGTCCACCAGCAAATATCCATGCAATTTACAATTAGAGCCTCATGTAATTATGCAAATATTATAAACCCACAACTGCGAGCTGTCCTTTGTTGATGTCTCATTGCACCTTATTGACCATTTGACTTTTCCTGGTAAATTTCTACAGGTAAACTGTTTTACATTTCCACCGGTTTCACGCGTACGTATGTAATAATGTAAATATCTCTTTTGCATAGCACACCGATAATCTAAGAAGTTGATTTCACTTTAGTTACATTTCAACATTTCACCAAGGATACCATACCATTAATTTGAATCAAGAAAAGGCATTGAAGTGTTCCAAACTCAATAATAACAGGATAGATTGTTCAAAGAGACTACTGTAGTATTGTCACATGGGGCAAAAGGTATGCAGTACTGCAACTTGTTCATGATTGCCATTCTGGAACGGGAGCCAAAAAGAACCGAGGCATTGACCGGTTGTTGTCCAACAATAAGCCGCCATGTACAGAGCATTTTACCTAATCCTCTTAAATCAACTTCATTAGTTATAATATCATTCATCAGGAAAACGAAATACGGCTTTGTTAATGTCCAACTCCAATTATACAGACCTAATGAATTAAGAAATAAAGATAAGAAGACTTTGACAGTTCAGGCACTCATATAATGTTCAAGTGTTACCCATCTTGAAAATGTGTATTAATATTTTACTGCTGTACGTCAATGATCATAAGTCTCATGTTAGATATCTCGATTTCTTGGAAAGTTCCACGGCTGATCGTTGACATTCAACCTTCTCCCCTTCTCCCCTTCACCTCTACTTGCACAAGCGTGCAAGCTTCATCTTTTCATCGAGAGAGATAAAATTTTAGCCCCATTTGTAGACTTTCCATAACTAGGGCAAGAATTTTGATACCATCACCGATCTGAACGATGTTTGGTAAATGAATAAAGCCCAGCTGTAATATATGCGGCATACAGCGGAAGTTTCTTAAGATGAGTAGGTGACTGGGCTTATGGTAAAATCCCGTTAGCCTATTAGTCCGTGGTGAACTTTGAGATACTTTAAGTGAGTGTTTGCCATTACTTTTCAAAATTGATTTTAACCTGATTTTACTTAAAGTGGTATAGAAGTGTTTTTGATAAAAAAAAAGTAGGTGTTTGCTAATTAGTAAAAAAAACAGCCTGGAGTGCTTTGAGCAGGATAAGCAGGAAAAATCAAGTCTTGGGCTGCTTCTAAAAAGCAGCGGTTATTATTGATAAAGGCTCAGAACTGGGTTCTGCAATAACACTGCAACATATGATAAAGGCTCAGAATAAGTCGTCTGTTATTAATGGTGGTGTTAAATAAAGAGCAACACATATTAGATTGATACCGGAATCATGTTTATTGATTTTGTTATTAATCTCAATTTAACATTTGCACTTATTAATTTATTTATTTTTTTGAAATATATTATTACAATTACAATCGTTTTACGGATTTATAACTAACTAGTCAAATAGCCCGTCGAAAATCGACGGGTAATGGGTTTACAAAACAATGTATGTGTAATGAAAACAAAGTCTGATGTACTTGAAGCATAAACAATATCCAGAATATAAAAGTGTTACATCAATTCAAACTTTGTATCATGTGAAACGATCAATCTTTTTAAGTCTATAGGGTACCTGCAAGAAAATAGTGAATTTTTTATGTTATGACCCCAACCAACGAAGAAAGTAAGAAGCAAGAGACGAAACACATGTTCTTGACCTTCATTATATCATAAAAGGCAACACGTACTGAAGAAATTTACGTACCTAATTTATCGAAGACTTCTTTGTACACCACATTATTCGTAGTGTCGTACGTCTTGCCGTCTTTATCGCAGATCAACACTTTGAGTCCTTTTCTGGTTGTAACCCTGGATAGAGCTACATACAACTGACCATGGCTAAATACAGGTGATGGGAGATACAGTCCTACACTCGATAGAGATTGTCCTTGACTCTTATTTATTGTCATGGCGAAGCAAACCGAAATGGGGAACTGTCTTCTGTCAAAGCTGAAGGGAAACTTTGTATCGTCAGATGGGGTCATCATCATACGAGGAATGTACACCTTTTGACCAGCATTCATTCCAGATATCATTTGCGCCTCAATACATTGTTTGCCGGCCTTGGTAACTATAAGACGTGTCCCATTGCATAACTCTCTTGCCTGGTCAATATTTCTGAGGAGCATGATCATACACCCAACCTTGACTACTATTTTGTGGTTAGGTAAGCCCGAGCAACTAATAGTATTCAAGAATTCAACCGGGAAGAGATCTTGCAAAGAGCCATCGACGTCGTCGACCTTGCTTATACTATCTGCGCTCAGGTACTCGACACACTCACCGGGCATCTTAGACATGACATACTCATTAATCTCGTCCACTATGTCATTAGTTGGTGCAAGAATAGCCCTATGATGAAAATATTCCGGATCAAGAGATGGATTTTTCAGATGATCTAAGAGTGATGGATATGTGCTGTCGACGATCGTTTCAATTGGATGATTGATAACATTTCGTATCAGTATGTCATCGGGAAGCCTGATACTAACCTCTCCGTCATTCTCTGCACCGGCAACACCATCGCCAACCTGTAAAATCCATTCAGCGAACTCTTTTGTTTCACGAATATCCTCAGCAGAAGAACCCGACTGTGAATTTATAACATTAAATATATATTAGTACAATGTTCATGTAAAAAAAGGTTATTGATGGACAACTTGTATATGAAGTCTTGGATCTTATTTGCCTATGGTAAAATCAATTCAGTAATGCTTTGAATACGTATTCGAATTAGTAATCAACCCTAATTACATATATTAATGTAGTTGTAGTATATTCAGACATAGGTGAATGTTGTTATTATTCCTTAAAGAACTAACAACAGAGTTAATTAATTCTGAAAACATATGTACCTGCAATCGCATGTTCTTTGTGAGCTGAAGAACCTCACAGTTGTCCCATATAGGCGAAGAGCATATAGCAGCACTCACGATATCAAATCTACTTCCACCAGGGACAACAGGTAAAATCTGTCTGAAGTCTCCACCGAATACAACAACTAAACCACCGAAAGGTTTGTCTGGACAATGCATAACATCTCGCAAACTTCGGTCTAGTGCTTCGAAACAGTGCCTATTTGTCATTGGAGCCTCGTCCCAAATGATAAGCTTAGTCTTCTTTAGCAATCCAGTTACGTCAGAATCAGCTTTTAGTTTGCTACATGTAGAGTCCTCATGAACCTTGAGGGGTATACCGAACCTGGAATGTGCTGTTCTACCTCTAGGAAGTAGGAGTGATGCAATACCGCTGGATGCAACAGGCAGAACAATCTGTCCGCTAGCTCTTAGACCGGAGCATAGTGTCCTCCATATGAAAGTTTTTCCAGTACCTCCATATCCGTATAAGAAGAAAACTCCGCCCTTGCCTCTATTTACAGCTGATATAATCTTGTCATAAATGCCTCGCTGCTCATCAGTCAAGAGTGGGTATAAGCCATCGTGTTCAACACGCATTTCGTCTCGATTATACGACATCTCATCAAGTATGAATTGATTCGTTGCATTGTCTATGACAACCCCATCTGGCATTGGCATACCATCGAAGAAACGCAGACTACTGCAATTAGCTTTTAGCAACTTCTCAATTTCCACTAATGCAAGGTTTTGAACCTGTTCGTCCGTTAGTTTATGACCTGCATTATTGAGAATTAAATATTCAGCGTACATATGCTTCTTAAATAACTTAACATGATATAGTTTTTGTAGTAATAAATTACCTGCATTTCTGGGATTCTGATGATGTCTATACAAAATATCCTCTCCTAAGAATTTCCATGTCTTACTCCATACCTCGTCGGGCTTCGACATGCTGCGTGACATAAGTAGCATCGTAAACAGATGACGTAGGAAAAATGCTGTCCCCCACTTACTTGCCTCTGTAATACCACTAACATACTCTCCATCATCGGCTAATAAACCCAACGCATCACATGCGTCCTTGTAAGATTCATACACGTGACCATTAACAGTTCGAACATCCGCAAAACATTCTGCACCTCTGACATGATTGAGCATAAGCCTCATGTAAAACATATCCTCTTTGGACATTGGAATGTTGTACATGCGACCAACTCCTTGTGCTTTAGTTTTCCTACGTGACCATATCTTTTTTTGGTCCTGCCACACATAATACCTAGGGAGTTCTGGATATGTTAGATTTCGAGCCTCCGGATCTACTTTGTTCAATTCAAACCACTGGAGAAACTTCGAATGTTTAGCTGAAGGTTTGTCCAAAATATCTGGCATGTAATCTCCATCCTTGAATGGCACAGACTGCATATCTTCTAAGTGAAATGGTAGACGTTCAACAGATGGTGTGCGATAATGTAAGGGGAACTCAAAAATACGCCAAGCTCCCTCACATGCAGAAACATACCGACCATCTATATGTCGCTTAATCTCATCCTTATTTTGTCTATCGATAAATGTAGCCCCGGCCTTATCACTTCCCTTGGCCATGTATTTGAAAAGGTATTTCATAGAACCACCCCCGGTAGTAATTTCAACGTTAATATGGGACTGGTACTTCAGGAGTAAAGCCGGATTATACGGCACAACATATCTGTTTATACATAAAATTATGAAAACAATTGTTTGATGTGTAAAGTAAAACACGATAACTAAATTAAAACATGAAACCTAAATGCACCGTGAGAAATGATTTTATTTAAAGTTGGAATTTTTACTCTAAAGTACCAGCTAAAGAAAAAAAGAATTAAAAAAAATAAAGTATCTGTAAAAATTCCTCAAAGCATGAGTTTTAATTAATTGTTTATCTGCAAGGTTGGAAAATGTAAGGACTCATATAAAACCACATGCTTTATTATTTTACTAATTGTTGGAAAAGTCCACCTATAAGTGATCTTTTCTGAAAGTCCATTCAATATTGTTGATGTTAATGTTAATGTTAAAATAAGTGATGTTTATTATAAAACATTTTTTGTTTATGATTGAATAGTTGATAATTTATAAATAGTTGATGTTAGTGATAAAATAGTTGATGTGTAATGTAGATAGTCGATTATTTCATAGTAAAATAGTTGATATTTAATATAAATAGTCGATGTTTCATGGTAAACCGTTGAATTATTGGAAAATAGTTGATGTTTATTGAAAAATAGTTGATACTTATTGTAAATAGTTGATGTTTGTTGTAAATAATGATGTTCATGTTAAAATAGATGATGTTATATTGTAAATATATAATGTTCTTAAGTGGACTTTTTGAAAAGACCACATTTAGTGAACTCTCCCAAAAGTTTCTCTTATTATTTTCCCTTACTTGCACTATACTTATTTCCCCTTTAACATTCCCTTAACATTTTAATTTGAAGTCACTACAAAAGAAAAGGAAAACAAAAGAGAAGAAAATAACAACCATAGTAAGAACATGAAATAAGATGACTATAAATTGAGAAGAAGTAAAAGTAAAAGAACGACCAAAAGAACCTAATTATATTCAAACTCTTAATATAGTTAATTAGTATCAATTATATTCCTTTTTCCCCATGTCTTGTTATTTACTAATTCTTAGGAAAGTCCACCTATAAGTGGTCTTTTCGGAAAGTTCACTTAATATTGTTAATGTTAATGTTAAAATAGGTGATGTTTATTATAAAATATATGATGTTTATGATTAAATAGTTGATAATTTATAAATAGTTGATGTTAGTGATGAAATAGTTGATGTTTAATGTAAATAGCCGATTATTTCATAGCAAAATAGTTGATGTTTAATGTAAAGAATCGATGTTCATGGTAAACCGTTGATCTATTGCAAAATAGTTGATGTTTATTGAAAAATAGTTGATGTTTATTGTAAACAATTGATGTTTGTTGTAAATAATTGATGTTTACGTTAAAATAGATGACGTTATATTGTAAATATATGATGTTTAGAAGTGGACTTTTAAAAAAGAACACATTTAGTGGACTTTCCTAAAAGTTTCTCCTTGTTCTTTATTGCTAAAACAACGTGACTCAATTTGTTCGATAAATAAAAAAAAAAAAACAGTGAAAGAACAAATAGAAGTACCTATTGTCAGCTTCGGATCTGTGCTTGTCGACCTTAGCACCAGTGTTCCGTCGTCTGTAAATGTGATATCCGTTTTCATCAATGTATGTTTTCTCATTGTAACTTTTCGGAAAATGCTTTGTGCACTTATTGTCAACCATACACGGTGATCTCAAATTATCAGCACCACATGGACCATGGATCATATTGTTTGCCACAACCTCAAACAACTCTGGGCTAGAATCTTTATCCGGTAATTCCGCACAAACATAATCATCTATGTTTTCTTTGATATTCTTCTGATCCTCTTTGCTTAGAAATAGAAGAATATGTGCGTGCGGCAATCCTCTCTTTTGAAATTCAATAGTATATATAACTGAAATAAATGAGTTATTATAAGCACATGAAAAATAATAATGGTGAAATGCAACATTTGAGATATTTTTCTGCAGACAAATATACTTGATGCATCATAAATTAATCCAAGGAATAGATAGAAATCTATATTATACTCTAAATGGTAAAATAGTCTTCATTTATCACCTCTCAAACCTTATCTCTTTTTTGACCGACACCTACACACCAACACCTGAAGATTCATCTTCAACAATTCCAGATCGGTACTCTCAGTTTCCTACTTCCACATTCGATTACATCGGCGTACCTTTCTTCTCTCTCCACTCCGCCGTTTTGCCCAACCTTTCTCTCTCTCTCTCTCTCTCTACCTCGCCCCTGAGCATTCGGGCAAATACTCCTTAACGGTGACACACATGTCACTCCTT
>JAYMSL010000732.1:0-21357 GCA_036897195.1 Plantago coronopus
AATCGAAGTGAAAAAAATGGCATACCTGTCCAATCTTATCTCAGAGGCACTGGGAATTGTTTGGTCATATCTCACTTTACCTAACATGTTAAAGATAAGAAAAAGTTAAGAGATCGAAGGTGCTTTAATACTGACAGTCTCCACCCTGGTGAAAAACCAAACCTCCTAAGCCATCCTCCAGACACATAAGATTACTTTACCAAAAGAGGTAACAGAGCGAATATCTAAGCTTCTCATGGGACTTTATCATTACTTACCTTGGCTGGTAAACATATGTGAGTCCCTGAAACAGACATGATACACATCATGAGTTTGGAAAATTGATGTATAATAGTTCAATGGATAAATAACTTGAATGATTTGTTCCAAACTATTAACAACATTACTCTTTGCATTTGACAATAAAAAGCTTAACTTCCACGCTGAGAAGAAAATTCACAAAAGTTTACACTAAAGAATTACAAATCAACTTCCAGAAGAAAGCAATAAAATGATGAACATTTAATGAAGGAAGGAACAAATGAAATGCGTTCTTGATGAATCATGATTCTAGTAAGGATCATATACATAGTGACAGTAAATCATTTGTGAGAAAATTACTATAACTATCTAAAAAGCACAGATCATTTGGGTTGGGCATCTAAATCAAACGAAATTATACAATATTACTAAATCAAATTAGGTCTGATTTCAAAGTCCACGTACAGAGTTTTGCAGAGTGGGCTGCTGAACCTATAACATATGCAACAAGTAATCTCAACTGAATCCACAACAACAAACAATTTGCAGTAATGAAAAGTAATTGGTATGGGCAAGAGTCCATTAAAACGCAATAGCTTACAAAATAAGAAATCCAAATACAGCAAGAGTATAAAATTTCATATATGATTCAAAACATCAATACGGAATTTATACAGGGGCATGACTGAATACAAATGATTTCATACGCGCATAATTTACTCACATATATAGTTTTAAACATAGAACTCATAGAAAAAGAGACGAGAAGACCAAAGCCATCATTTAATGAAACTCATCACTTAACCCAATTAAAACCAAAACCAGAGAATGTAAATCCGACTTTCAATCACAATTGATGAATTCCCATATCCAATCACAATCGATGAATTCACATTACATACATAGATGGATATATATGGCCAAGAATGTCAACAACTGAGTATAAATCTGTCTACCATAACAAGTAACTTTATCATCTCTGGGGCATTTCAAGTAAAACCGAAATTTGCATTAAGCATAATTTTACATCTGTTGGTGAGATAGCTCCAAGATCTCCAATACCTCCAAGATCATATCCTAAAATAAAAACCATACCAAAGTGTAACATAAGTATTGAAAGTACACAAGAATCTCCAAGATACTCGAGCTTATCATAAACTAGCAACCTAAAATTTAAGCATTCATATTTTTTTACAACTTTAGAGTAAGCCCACACCACAGGGTTATAGTAGAGAAATTCTTACATTTAGAAGTAATAGAATGTCCTTAAAGAGGGTATGAGTTCTTGATGTAGAAAAAGACCTGATATCATTACCTGGACTGTTTTCATTTCCCATGTTGTACTCTAAATTCATGATAAAATTGTAATCAGTACATATCCAATACTGCTTACTTTAATGTACTGCCTTACAAAGACTCTGTGTTTGATCAACCTTGTTGATCCTATGGTTGCTAGTAAGTCTGCTGTAGAAGAAGAAGAAGAAGAAGAAGAAGAAGAAGAAGAAGAAGAAGAAGAAGAAGAAAGAAAACATACATTAACTGTTGACAAAATAGAGTGTAGTAATAGCTGATAACTTGGAGTGAAAGAAATGCTCAGAACTCAGATCCAAATTCTTCTCTCTATTAGTTTGTCATTGGAAGGGTAAATTTAATATGATCATAAAGAGGGAAAGAACAGGAAACATGCATAACATTGATCTCATGGAAACAGAGTGAATGAGAATTTGAAAATGTAGCTCTCTAACAGAGCGTATAAAGCCAAATGATATTCAAATCATAGGGTACTGTAAAAGAAGACAAGAATGAACATCCCTGCAAAGATATAAACTTGGCATGAGCTTCATTGGCATGATTGTAGCCACCAGCATCTGTGCTAAAGAATCAATTTTGACAGCTCCTCCATCATTTACATAGCTATTTGCTCGTTCCAACTGATGCAAAAACAAAAAGAAACTAAATCATTAATTAGAAGAAATGGCCAAGGACAGATAATAACCATACTCTTCACTCCCCATAAATACCTCAAATTTTCAGACTGAAGATATCTGTGAGTCAAGTGTTCGGAAGTTTTATGCATATATCTAAGTAATGTGCAGTGTATGTACATGTATGCATGGTTCAGGCTATATCCATCACAAAATTCATTATAACTGATACTATTCTAATGATAATCTCATACTAAAAGTGATCACATGGTAAGAATGTCCAGCTGGTTTGGATCAATTGAGAAAACATCAGTTAGCAAATCATAGTGTGTTGCCTTGAAGAGAAAACTAATTAGTATTATCCAGAATAGTAGATAAACTGTATTACATGTATTTACATTTAAACGAATTAGTAATAAGCAGTACTGGTATTTCTGTGAATTTATTTTGTCATCTTTTAAGCCCTGACTCATCACATTTGAACCATATCCGTATTATTGTATTCTGCAGATATGAATTTGCTGATTCAATTTCTATAATTATCTTGATTAACACCATCTTGAGTTCTTGACTGAAACAAATCTTGATACTAATCAATTAAAGTTGATAGTTACTTACTTCAAAAGCAAACATTAACTTGAGATAAATACAAGGGAAAGTAATCTAATCAAAAGAGATTTTGTACTTGCTGTACTACTACACCTATGAGTAACAGAGTAATTAACACTAATCCCAATTAGTTACTCAAAACTTGGATGCCAATTTCAAGCAACTACTGAAGAAGGCAAGGAAGCCAAGCACCAATACTGAAGAAGGCAAGGAAGCCAAGCACCAAAATTACAGATGATCAACAGAAGAAGACAAGGAACCCAAACAACAAAATAAAAGATCCGGAAAATAAAAGAAGAGCTCTTACAGTTACCCTATAAATCATGTAGTACATAAAGTATATGGAGAGCAAGCATATTTTGTTTTCATCATAGAGCTCTTACAATTAGACCAAGCAAAGAGTGTTCTTTTACAGCTTCACCAACCACGACTCTGTTGTATAAGTATCTCGGCTTACTTCTGTTGTAAGCTAATCATCAAGAATCAGTCAAGTCATATTCATCAGTTAAAAAACAAAAGTCTGAAAAGAACAAAAGAGAGAGCAGCAAAAATAGAGACTAGAAATTAAGATGCCGTGTTTCAGTTCTTGTTTACTATGATAGCAAACTGAATGTAAATCCACTTTACTAAACAACAAACTAGAAACATGCAAACTTATGGGTAAACTTTTAGTTCCTGGACATAAGCAAACATAAGTAAACTACCTAAACAAATAACAGTCTAAAATAATGCAAACTACTTGGACAAACTTTGCTTCAGTTTCCTACTGCTAAGCAAACAAGAGTCCACTCTATCGAGGTAGTTTGCTTATTTGTGAGTACTGGAACACAAGCAAACTTTTCAACAGCAGAAGAGAAAGAGAAAACTCATCAACAAACTCATAACTACAACTAGAACGAAAGATCAAATTTGATTACCATGATCCTCAGTTGCTCAGTAACAATGTGAACAGCAAATCCCATGTCCACAAAGTAAGTAATCTGAGTTGAACCAATGTCAGATGTTGACTGCATCACAAGTCAAACACTACATCAATTCCATGGATATAAATTAGTCATAAACACTTCTACAACCAAGCGTACCTGAATGAAGTCTAAACACTTCAATAATAAATAATGTCTCACCTACCATACAGTTCAAAATATACCAGATCTTTCACGTAGACTGAAACTAACCTAGCAAGCATAAGTCGACACGCAGCAAGCATATGACCAAAATAAATTAGGGTTATTACTTTACAGAATTTGGGGAAAACTCAAATAAACTCACAAGAGATGATAAAGTTAGTAGAGTAAAGAAAAATAAGGACAGTACGTAGAGTAGATCGGTGTTCACCTGATTTGGTGAAGGCATAATCCAATGAGAATGGCACGGTGAAGCAGTGATGGAATCTGAGACTATAGGAGTGACGTAGTGGAGGTGGAGGCAGATGTTATTACCACGACGGACTTGCAGCGGTGTCGAGATCCGGGATGTGGAGCGAGCGGATGGCGGAGACCAGATCTGGCAGGAGCGAGAGGGTTTTTGAGGGTTTGTGAATTGTGTTTCTCTTTTTCTTTTTTTCTTTTTTTGGCTCCTTAAGCATTTTTAGTAAAAAAAGAATTTTCCCTCTTTATTTTTTGGTGAAATTGGAGGGAAATTTTCCCTCCCGTATTTTCCTTCACTTTCTTATTAATTTGGTGATTCAGATTTCAAAATGAGAAATGCTAGTTAATTTTAACTAGAATGTATTTTGTGTTTCTTTTTTTTTTTAGGGAATCATGTTAATATAATATAAAAATTGATTCTAAAGACAAAATCACATGACCTTTCAACTATGATCGTCGTGCTGATCTAGAGGCCTAAACTTTGCTTTATGTAATTGAAGTCGTAAAGCATTATCTTACTAGAATCACCTTGTGTGAAAGGTAAATGATGCACATTATATGATAGATCGATGTGAGAACTGGGTAAGTCATTTAAACGTGTTAAAATATTGAATACAAGAGAAAACGAGGTTGAAATCCGAGTTTGGAACTCGAATAAACAAAAGACCGAATAAAGATAGTCAAACTATCGACTCCACTCACCCTTTGGTTGGTGTTCTACTCTCCCTTTCTACATCTTCTATACAATATCCCCAATCCACTCAGCAATACATATATTTCCACAATCTTAAGACAATATATGAGTGTTACTATTGATCGAAGTTTGAGAAGTTGCTCAAAGTATGAAGAAGTTATGCTAGTTGATGTATTATGCCACATAAGATGTGTAAAGGAGCTTATCGCAAACTTGTTACAACAAGTTGGAATGGCGCACTAGATAGTAGGCACAGGTGTGATGTCTGTAGTGAATGGTTGCGTGTTCGAATCTTACAGTTTGGCCAGGCGATCAGGCGAAGGCCTAAACTCCAATGTTCAGAGGACACTGGAGGACGGATCCATGCGAGCTCCTGGACGGGGATGCTGAATAGGTTCGTCATGTTTTGCGTAGCTCTTAGGATTTAAATAGTTTGTGTTGGTCCCTGAGAGTAGGGAGAAAGTCCATAGGGGGAGGGTGAATGGACTTTCAAAAACTAAACGCAGTCTGAACTGCAGATAGTGAAGAACTCCCAAACAGAGATATTGTGCAACAGATTTACTCTCAATAAACTTGTTTGCCACCTGATGACATATATATGCAGAAATAATGAATAGTTTATAATAGATAACTAAATAGGAATTTGAAGAAATATTAAATAGACAAAAGCTTATGATATTCAAGCTAGATTTCTTTTTTGAAAAGTACCTCACGGATTATTAAGCGCTTCCTTGTAAACCACATTCAGTTGGCTTAGTTTCTTCTTCCAGGGTCAAGACTCTGAAGATGAATGTTCTTTGTAAACTTCAAAACCTTGACATGGTTCCAGACTCTGTTCGACGAATAGATCGATGTGTGTATGATGTCGTGCCTACTGCCCTTAGGCACAACAGGTGGTATCTGCCTAAAGTCAACACAAAAATAACATCTCTAAGACTACGATCAAGTGTTTCAGAGCAGCGTCGATTCGCCACATGAACTTCATCTCAGATGACTAGTTTACTTCTCTTCATCAATCATGAAAGGTCGCTCCCTAGAGTCATTCTACACATGTTTGATCGATCTCATCTACCAACAATGGAATACCAAATCGAGAATGAGTAGTAAGTCCTTTGGGAAGGATGCAATACCCGAAGAAGCAACTAGTAACACGATGTCACATCTTGCACGCGAGGCAGAACACAATGTCCTTCATAAAAAAGTGTGCTCAGTGTCACCATATCCATATAAGAAGAAGACACCTCCACTACTATAATCAATGTCCATAATGGAGTTGTAAACACACCGCTACTTCTCTGTCAAGCATGGAAATAATCGGTCATGTTCAACTTGCATTCCTTTACATTGAATCTGAGCTCACTAGCAATCTAAATATTTCGTCCATCTTTTAATTTACAACTGCATTGTCAGGAAAACGCATGGATGATAACAGTCTGAGACGACTACTATTGTTGAAAACTGTCTTAAAGGTATCACGCGGGCATCTGCGTGTTAAGGGTAACTACTAAGTAATCTCTTACTATTTACTAAGAAAATACCACCAAGTAAATTTTACACTAAAACTACTTTAAAATTTTAAAATTCAACTAAATCTAAGTAGTGACACCATGAGATCTCCTGGGGCTGGGGCGGTAGATACGCCCTGGTTTCGAAAATGACTCGAACGGGTACTTCACTGGCCTGCATGGTAATCAGAGTGAAAAAAGGTGAAACCTAATTGGATGAGCCAACTGTTAATTCTCTGTTGAAATTATTATTGGAATTAAGTAGTGTTTCTATAACCGGTAGATAATATGTTTTTCTATAAAGAAAAAAGTGATTTACATAAATTATGTGTTTCTATTATTTGCGTAAAAAATACAACTTACATTATTTTAATTTATTTTCTAATCTGCTCATGATTAAGGCTGGATTTGTGTTTTATATTACAACTATGATACGTGGGAGTAATATTATTATGTCCCCACAAAAGTTATAAGTAAAAAACATCTCAAAACATTGAAATTGACAAAGTCCATAAATTTCCCGCCCCTGGTGAACCTTTTTCCCGGGTCACCTATATTTATTTTGTCTTTTCATTATTGAATATTATCCTTTTCATCTCTAGTTTATCTCTTTTTCTTTATTCATTTTCCTGACATCCGTGATGACAAAACCCTTGCAACTACATTCATTCATTTACATCATTATTTTATTCAACTCTTGTTATGATCACTCCTCACAAATGTCAATATCATTATTCATCCCAATATAAAATGTCAAGCAATAGAATTTGTGAAGAATGACTCTCACAAATACTTTTCTTTTGTTAGTGCAGCCTTCCCCTCACGCTTTTTGGTCACGCTTATGACCATTTTCTTGTAGTGTACATTTATTTACATGAGCTTGAAATAGAACTAATGTTTTGCATGTAAATCACTTCTTGAAGCAAAAATTCGCAAAAACTCAATAAAAAGTGATCTGGAATCTGGCGGAAAATTATTTAAAAAATGAAAAACTGCAAAATAGACGCAAGTTCATGCTGAGAACTACTTTCCCTCACGATGAATTAACCCAAACTGTCTGTACCATTTGATAGAGGGACGAGTCTAGTTTACTAAGAATTTTGAACTTTTCGATTTGCATTCATGTGGAGAGACTTATGTCTATTCTACCAAAACTGCTCCAAAAGGTTTTTTTTTTTTAAAATGCAAATTAAAAAGACACAAGTTCATACATAAAACTGATTTCACTTATGATGAATTAGCCCGAATCCTTTGTACCATTTGATAGAGGTACGAGTCCGGTTTACCAAGAATTTTGAATTTTTTTTATCTGCATTCATGTGGAGGTACTTATGCCTATCCTACCAAAACTGCTAAAAAAAGGTAAGAAAACTATAAAACAAACCCAACTTCATGTTTAATGGTTGGATTAATTTCCTTGGATTTTCAGACGTAAAGTCTATGAATTGTGTCTAATCAAATTATATAAAATGTAAATATCAGGCTCACTATTATTTTTCGAAATCAAAATTATCAGAATTATCCTGTAAATGGACACGTGAACCCGCAAATTATGAAACTACATAAAAATTTACCATAGATCTTATTTTTCGATTCAACAAAGGCCTCTAAATTTATTTGGGCCAACTGTTCTATTATATGGCCTAAGGTTCACTAAATGACCATATACATGTGGTTTGTCTTGTAAATTATAAATTTTTTACACTAAACCCTATCGCACAGTAGTAGTTAGAATTATGAGTCGTAATCTCTCTTCTTCTTCTTCTTTTTCTCTCTTATTAATCCCTAATAAATTCCAGGGTTTTAGAATCATGGCTGACAACATGGCAAGTGGCAACTGAGAAATTCGAAATCAAATCGGATGTTAATTTCAACGCTGATTGCAAATAAATCACAGTCAATTTCTAGTCATCTCGCCTATGAATGCGTTCCAAAACACGTAAAATAATACATAAAATCGTCCATGAAAAGACTCAGATCCACTAGCGAATCATGTTTCCCAAATCCAGTTTCAATAATCTATGTCAAACTTCAAACTCCCGTACAATAACGAACAATCTCGTCCCCAATATAACCCTTGTTATTGGGATTAGATTTCGCGAATAAAGAACCACTCGAATACGATGAGTTCAATCCAAATAAATTCCAAGTTCGATTGATGTCAAATCGTTGGCCTTTTGGAGTTGGAATTTCAGAAGTAAAAGATCTCCCTGGGCGAGAAATAGATTGTCTAGGGCCTACAGGTAAAGAAGACAAAAGAACAGTGATCTCTTCAAATTAAATCTCCCAATTCAGATTTTCCGTTTAATTTAATTGGGCAGGACTTTTTTTTTTAATTTAAAATGGAATTGCAATTCTATTCTATTAGTAATTTTATTTTTCTCATACCTTTTACTATAAAAAAACTTCATTAAGCCCAGTCCATTTCAACCCATTTCGACATAATCTTTCATTGAACTCACGATGATGTTGTGGATTGAAAGTACAAATGTCGCCTACTGTAAAATATTATTTGACTATATTTTGTAGAGAATTCGTTTCTTCAACTTTTCTGTTGAAAAATATATATTTTTATTGTTTCAACTTCAGATTATAGTCTGCTTCAAATTAAATTAGCACTTCCCGTCCAAAAAGATAGTGTCGCATATGATTTGGAGACCACCAGCAGTCGGATAGTTCAAAGTGAACTTTGATGTCTCCATTATGCCGAATTTGAACGCAACAAGTATTGGGATGATTGCACGGAATAAATGAGGGGCAGATTATGGGATGGCTACACAAACAGCTCCCGAATATAATAGATGTGTGATCGGCGGAAGCATTGGCAGGTGATTTAGCTATTGAGCTAGTCATTCATGCCATGAATGCAACTACGTAATGTTCGGCGTCCTCCGATAAATAATTGATGCCATGAAACTGAAATGCATTACTTTTCATAATTTCTCTTTTAATCATGTACTTAGAGGTGCCAATGTTCTATCACACTTAGTAGCAAGAGGGAATGATCCTCATGATATGGTTTAGACAGTTTGTTGTGTAAGCTTCTACATTGTTGTAGAACTTCCTGTGACTTTTTAATGGAAGTTCCATTTTACCTTAAAAGAAAGAAAGAAAAAAGACGTAATTCCATAACGGTATATCATCTGACCAAACTAAATACAATACTAATCTTCCCAACTAAATAGAACTTCAGGCACATATAAACAGTACTCCCCCCAATAATAATACCCCGGCACATATAATCAGTACCCCTCCCAATAAATAGTACTTCTGACACATATAAACAGCTTTCCTTCACGGATTATAGATTTAAACATTAGACTGACCAAAAGATCTGTAGAAGAAGAAGATCTGGTCTCATAAACCCTCGTGAAATGGCTCAATCAGCGAAACCGATCCCCAGCCCTGTGCCGGACGCCTGGTATCCGACTCTTGCGTTTTTCATGCTCGTCGATGGCCTCATTGTGACTCCCTCTTTCTTCATCTATGAAGCTACTTCCTCCAAGAAGAACCGCAGCCTTGCAAAGGAACTAGTTACTGGGGTTGTTGCTTCGGTCTTCTTGGGATTTGGATCTTTGTTCCTGCTACTTTCTTCTGGCATCTATGTCTAATTTCTGAATGTCAAATAGGATCAAACATATTCAAGTCTATGTCTACGCGCTTGAATATCAAATAGGATGAAAACTCATTCGAGTCTTGCACGACAGTGATGGTTTATTGTTAAAAAGAGATTTGACATTTGAGGCAAAAACATGTCTTGATAATTAAAAAAAAATAGATTTAAACAGTACTCCTTCACATATACACAGTATGTGTTGGTCCAAATAGACAGTACACCACGACACCCTTAATTCTTGAAGATGTCGCTCATTCTGTGGTAAGCTTGCAAGATGTACCCAATATCATCTAAATCAACTAAAGAAAATTAATCAAATCCAAGCTGGAGGCGGCGCTTTGACATTGTTGCCACACCTATTTAGTGACGTTAATTTTCGTTTACTATTGAATCATCATTCACTACATCACTTAGAGCATTAATAGTAGTTCACCTAAAAAAAAATTTGTGCCTAAATATTTGTAAAAAAAATAATAAAAAAGTGAAAAAAAATGCAATGTAACAAATTCTCTAAATTTGATGGGCCCACATGAAAAATTTAGGAAATTCTTTTACAAAAACTTAGAAAAGACCACACATAAGTAGTCTTTTAGAAAAGACCACATTTGATGCTAAAAATAAACAAACCATATTTACTATTCTGAATACACGGAGCGGGTCGGGCGGATCCGGGCTCATTATACCGGGTCATTTATAAATAGGTTTTTTTTCTTCTAATTTTCCATTTTATCTTCTCAATGTTTCAACCGTTTCTTCTTCAAAGTTCAAGCTTCTCCCAGAAGCTATTGCCGAGAAGCTCTGGTTTCGCCATCATTCACCTTTCTCGATCGCATATTCATCTAATACAATGAAATCAGGTCACGTAGATGTATTGTTCATCTTGTTCGCAACAGATTCATGAGTTTTTTTTATTGATTTCCGTCCATGGTGAAGAGATCTCTGTTGCTTCAACTGAAATCGGGGGAAACCGGCGAGAATTCGAACGAATCTTGATAGAGGTATCTCCAGGCAAGTATAATTTCAATTTTTAGTAATGGACTAGTTGTGTTGGTGTTTGGGTTGACATCTGTTGTTGTTCATCAAGTAGCAGTATACATATTGGCAGTATACTTGGCAGTATACAGATTGGTGGCAGTATACACAGGGAAAATAAAATCATTTCCCACAAACCCTTCTTCCCGTTACCTGCTAAAACCTTTCACCTCCTCTGCTTACGTTCAAACGTTAGCTGTGAAATTGGCCGGAATTCCACCTCCATTTTAGCGCTTCATCTCAAGGTAACATCGTATATCATTGTCGCCTCCAATCGCGATTGAAGGATTGGAAGAAAATCTCGTGTTTTGGCTGTTTCGGGCGACTTGGGCCAAGGTAAAATTTCTTAGTTTTTCACCTGATTTGCTGTGTAATGTTGTATGTTTAGTCGTTAATGGTAGTCGCTTTTCAATATATTCATCAATAGTTAGCATAATTGGACTTTGTAGACGTGAAAAAAACCATTTTTTCTTTTATTTTTTACAAAAAATCTTTAATTCAGTGATAATCAATGAGTGTAAGTTTGGATTAATAATCGTAGTAAGGCTTGACTGTTTGTAGAGTTTAAAATTAGGATTTTATTTGATTGTAATGGACTGTCTTTCTTTGTTGTAGTAAAATGGATGGAGTTGGATCCTATATGATTAGGATTCATTATGCCGGAGAGCAATACATGCTAGAAAATGTGAGTAGGAAGGGCTATATTTGCTATTATATCTAATGCAATTATGAAGGTAAATTCTGCAGATGACTTGGCTATTTCTATGGAATGTGATGTGTCTGATGATAGTTTGGAGCAGTGGATGTAATGAGTGATGAGAGTGTTCACATGATCTTTGAGAGAAATAAGAAGTATATGGAGGTTGAGTTATATGTGGAGACTGTTGATGTAAGAAAAATATAAAACAAGGAGTACTCTGTTTGGGTGAAGATGGGGATGGGCACATGAACCTTCTAATGTGGCGTATAATGAGGATGCTCCAAGATCAAGGGTATTTAGGAAAATAAGGTGTAAGAGAAGTGAGAATGTAGGAGAAGCTAGCCATCTACAAGAATACTAAACTGGGGAAAAAAATAATTAGTAGTTGAGGAAAAAGGGTGTGTTGTTAATCGCCTTATACTGTTAAGAGTCCTATGGCACATGGAGATCCTCAAAGTAAAAAACAAGGAAATTAATATACATCAAACTAAAAAAAGACAAGAATAAAAGTGTAAAGACGGAGATCACCTCACCAATGGCAAGAATATGGTGAAGCTGGGGAGAAATGAGCAGGGAATGGTAAGAGGAGAGCAATCCAGCCGGAGGAGGTATAACACTCATGAGAGAGAGAGAGAGAGAGAGAGAGAGAGAGAGAGAGAGAGATTTAACAATGAGCTTTGGAATACTTGATTTTTCCAAAATATCATTTTGAATATATTTATTGATATAGATGTGAGTGGAATCTTCAAAAATGGAAATTAGAAGTTTCAAATGAGACATCATCACAAAATTATATCTACATTTTTTTTTATATTAGTATCAATTTTTTATTCAAAATTATTCACTCCATTATTTGTTGACTAAAAAGTAAAATAAGAAGTTTCTGAAGGAACGGAGGAAGTAATATTTATTGTTTGTAGTTTTTAAAAGTCACTGTAGTATGTTATTTTTGAATATATTTATTATCGTTTAGATGGAAATGGAATGAACAAAAATTAAAATGAGAAGATTTAGGCTCTATTCTTTTCAGGTGAGAATTTCTGAACTTGAATGAAGTGAAGTATAAATTTGAACTAACCAAAGCTGAACTGATTTAAACTCAATGAAACTGAACTTAAGTTGAAAAGTGCAGAGCCTTACAGGCCGGTACCCTCCACGAACTACACTTTAAAAAAAAGGTAGAATAGTAACACGTATTAAGTTGACCAATAATCTGTACATTTTAGTCAGAAATCTGTAAATTTGGATTGTTGTTATGTTATAATTTGTGCAAAATGTACACAAAAAGTTGTACATTTCAACGCAAAATGTACCGATTATTAGAAAATACCATTTTTTGTTAGAATTTGAAATACGTAGATAGTTTTCAGAAAGTCTTTCATGTTGACCAGCATTATTTGTAATTTTTCCTAATATTTTGTTAAATGTTTTAGTCCATTTTTTTGGGCCTGCTAAGAAAGGATGGTCCGTTTTGTGTGAAGTGTTTGGGCTGAGTTTGGAGCGGTCCAATTCTGATTTGTTACTGCTGGTTTATTGCCAGTTATGTATGCAAGTAAGAATTTGGTGAGAGTTTAGAATTAACGGATTAATTTGGTCAATTATGACCTATTATTAATTAATACTCCTTTAATTCTCCTTCTATTATTACAATATTATACCGTTGCTGCTCTGTATTTCAATTTCTTACACATTTCCCCTACATTATACTTATAATAACAATAAATACTCACTCACTGAACAACAAATTTGTCAAATATTGTCATCCAAAAGCTTAAATCACGTTGTTTGCAGCTTTCAAGTTTCAATCTTCTTAGCCATCTGTATTTGTAAGTTCTCCTACCTCTTCTCGCTTTCAAGTTTCAATCATTTTCTTCTCCTTCATTTGGTTGGTGTGCAAGATTTTATTTATTTCTTAACTTTCATGTCACATACATGATGCAACAAGTTCAGCCCATTTGCATTTGTGAGATTCTTGTAAAACACATGTAGGTTATTCTTGCTCAGTAGAGGAATTTTGTTAAGAGTACTGTATATGAACTGGTTGTCACTTTATGCTAAAAAGAACATTTCTGTCAAGAACAAGAATTTCATCTCTTTCTTTGATTCCCACTATTCATGTGACCTTGTTTCTATGTGAGTGTGATTCAATGATTAATTACCTCACCTCCATTCTTAATTAACACAAATGTATGAATAATAATATTTTGGGTTAAGATTTCTTGGAGGAAACTGGATATTGCATGAGAATATATATTAACAATTTAACATACAACTTTAACATGGGGATAGTGCACCTTTACTTTAGTAGAGCAAAGTTACATATAAACTTTTGCTTTTGCTTTATTTAAATCTCATCTTTCTGGCCTGGATTCCTCAATCACCTGCTTCTTCAAGGGTTTAATGCTTCTGTTATGTTGGGTGCATTTCAAAATTTCTGATTGCAAGCAATTTTATAAGACTAGATTTGCAGCAGCATAATAAAGTTAGTGTCTTGGTTTCCACTATGACAAAAGCAGCAAAACAAGAATATATATAGCTTTATAACTTTTCCAACTTTGCTTAGATAAAGAGCCTCTAATTAGGCTATAGTTGACACACTAGCTATGACTACATGATCTTCTCCTTTCTTTAGTATAATGTACTGAGATTTAGTTAAAATGGAAATGGCATTTGGCTTTTAGTAGAGAAAAAGTTATAAAGCATACAGTAATTTGTGCCAAATGATGAATTACAGTATTACTATCATATAATTGAGTGCACAAAAGCTTCACCATCATACAGTAATGGTGTACTTGCTTGCTTGTTAAGCAATCATAGTACCTTTACATAGAGCAGATTCCTGGAGTTGATTCAACTCCATTGAAAACAAACCATGTTAATAAGTTATTTATCATACTATCATTTAAGGAGTTGATTCTTGTTCCCTTTTCCTTTTTCTAGCTTTTCCTGTATTGTTCTCCACGGACCATGAATGTGCTTTTGTTTCATGTTCTACTTCATCTCCATTCCACTTGAACTGTGATCAACACTGAGCTGTTTTCTTTCCTTTCCTTTTCTTTGCTTTCCTGTGTAGTTCAGTTCCAAATGAAGCTTCACATTCAGTTGGCAATTCTGCTACTATCAGCAGCTCTTCCATGGATCGAATCGGACCTCATGTCCGACACAAATGCTCTCCTCGAGTTCGCTACGTCGGTCCCACACGCTCGGAAGCTGAACTGGGACGCCACCGTACCAGTATGCACTTCTTGGGTTGGTATCACTTGTACAAGAAACAGAACAAGAGTTGTTGAAGTGCATTTGCCTGGTATAGGCCTATACGGTCCGATTCCATCCAACACTCTGGGTCAACTAGATGCCCTTACTGTGCTCAGCTTGAGATCCAACTATCTTTCTGGTACAGTTCCTCCAGATATCCTCTCCATTCCTTCACTCAGAGGTCTCTACTTACAAAACAACAACTTTTCGGGTTCCATTCCCCTGTCCCTATCGTCTCGCCTAATTATACTCGATCTCTCTTACAACTCTTTAACCGGGGAAATACCACCCTCGATTAATAAGTTGAGGAGACTGGCTGTGTTAAATTTACAGTACAATTCGATATCTGGAGGTGTACCAGATCTTGATCTTCCGAGGCTCGAGTTTTTGAACTTAAGCTATAACTTGTTAGATGGTGACATTCCAAGTTCCCTAAACAAGTTTCCTAGTTCATCATTTATCGGTAACACTCGCTTATGTGGACGTCCGCTGGTTTCTTGCATTGCTTCACCTGAACCAGAATCTGTTCCTGGAAATGCTCACAAATCTAGAAGGCTGAGTATTGGAGCTATAATCGGGATAGCTATTGGTGGAGTGTTTGTTTTGGTTCTTGTACTTTCGATTATACTGTTCTGCTGTTTGAAGAAGAAGAGTACTGGTGGTATTAGAGTGATCAAAGCTAAAGCTACCAATGTTGGTAAGAATGAGAACTTGAAGTCTGAGGATTTTGGAAGTGGAATTCAAGGAGCTGAGAAGAATAAACTAGTGTTCTTGGATGGCAGTTCGCTGAGCTTCGATCTTGAGGATCTTTTGCGGGCTTCGGCTGAGGTTCTTGGAAAGGGGAGCTATGGCACAGCTTATAAGGCAATTTTGGATGAATCAACAACAGTTGTGGTGAAGCGGCTCAAGGAAGTTGCGGTTGGGAAGAAGGAATTCGAACAGCATATGGAGACCATGAATAAACTTGGCCAACATCCTAATGTTACTCCTGTTCTTGCATATTATTTCTCAAAGGACGAAAAGCTTCTCGTTTATGAATACATGCCAAATACCAGCTTATCTGCTGCTTTACACGGTATGTTTTTCGTTCATCATTGAACAATCTTGAAGTGTTTATCTGCACAAAATTATATGAGCATTCATAGTAGTATAATTTTGTGGTGGAATTATATATTTTCCAGTAACGTATGCGTAATTTTGGTGAAGCAGACATTTCCTGACTCAGAACAGAACATCTTATTATTGCACTTGTGTTAATGTGCTTATCTTGTCGATTATCATACTGAATATTTGTTCGTTCTGTCTGTTTGTTGTTGAAATAGCTAACAGAGGCATAGGCAGGACACTGGACTGGGATACAAGGCTGAACATAGCACTAGGCGCAGCACGTGGCCTAAGCCACATCCATTCAGAAGGCGGTACGAGATCCATTCATGGGAACATCAAGGCCTCAAACATACTCCTCAATGAATCACATGAGCCTAGCGTTTCAGACTTCGGTTTGGGCCCTCTAATGAACTACATTCCCGTCAAGTATCGTGTGGCAGGCTATCGTGCTCCAGAAGTGATCGAATCACGAAAAGTTTGCCAAAAGTCGGATGTTTACAGCTTTGGAGTCCTAATACTTGAAATGCTGACAGGAAAGTCTCCGATTCAGTATGTGGGGTACGAAGACGTGGTGGATTTGCCTCGTTGGGTCAGGTCTGTTGTTCGTGAAGAGTGGACGGCAGAAGTTTTCGATGCGGAGCTGATGAAGTATCAGAACATTGAGGAGGAGATGGTGCAGATGCTGCAGATTGGGTTGGCTTGTGTGGCAAAGGTGGGTGATATGAGGCCAAATATGGATGAAGTAGTAAGGATGATTGAGGATATTAGGCAGTCTGAGGTTGAGACAAGACCTTCTTCTGAGGATAATAGGTCTAAAGAATCTCATGTGAATACACCTGAGCCTGATGAGTGAGTCGTCTTCTTCATTGGTGGTTTAGCAGCAGTTCATGTTGTCTACTTGTGTCTTCAAATGGGATCTAAGTTTTGAAGCTTTGTTTATTTTACTTTGATTGGTGCGTGCTTCTATTAGAAATTTCTCCATATAAGTATAATGGCGGAGAGTCTTGTAGAATTTCTAATAATCTCATAAAACATTAGTCATATTGGCATGTAATATATATTTACATAGTTGTATAATTACTAATCTTTCACATGCATTTTTTTTTTGAAACGGATACCTCCGCCTAATAACTAAGTTACACTCATACCAACTTTAAAAGACAGAAGATTCAAACTACTTTATATTTCTGCCGGGACCTCTCATTTGTTACTACAGTTTCCATATCACTCGATCACCCTTATAACTCACTTGTATCCTTTGTATGTATATCTCAATTCGATTTTCAATGTTTATATAGTGATAGATATCAAAATCGGGACTAATAGGCAATTCACTTTGTATCTTTTTCCGACAAAATGTCGCACCATTTTTCTCAGTCAATGACAATGACACTGATGCAGGTGGATTCTTGCTAGTACATCCAAATCCGCGCACCATGGATAAAGTTCAACTGTTGCTGGCCCAGACCAGCGTGCTCACCAAGCAACGACACTAAGTTGTCTGGACCTGTTGAGACGCTCCCATCTCGGTTCGTCTTGAAGGAAGGCGACTTGGCGAACTTCGGCCACACACTCTTGTGGGTCGGTTCTGGAGTGTTTAGCGGGACGCATCCTTCCTTAAGTCGCGTCGTTACTCTTCCTCAGAGCGGTAAGACAGATCGTGCACTTGGTAACACATATATCAATATAACAAACACTATCACAATACTCATCATCAACTAAGAATTTCTTTTCATTTTGAAAGACATGATACCACTGTCAATTAACAAGGCAAGTTACAGTAGCTAACTCATAAACTCAACCAAAACAAAATTCATATCAGAAGAGCCAAACCTTTTCTAAGTGAGACTAATATTTCAAGTTCGAGATGGTTGATATGAACTACTACTTTCTTCAGCGAGCCAAACAATAATGCCTAAAGTTCAGTAAGCCTCCAGATTCCACTTATTTGTTTGCATTTTTTCACTTGAATTCTTAGGCTTTCTAAATGATAGTTTTCTTAAACTTTTAACTCTCAGTAAACTTTTGGAGTTTAACCATGCACTTAAATAATGGTTCTTTTTGATGTTGTAGTCCACTAGATCTGATAAAGTGAAGTTTACACCAGAGACCCAACACATATACAAATTATCAATTCCAAATAACACCTTAAGCAAGGTTTCCACTTTTACAAGTTATTCACTAAAACAGTCTAAGGACAAAAGAGTGCCCCAATACTTTGCTATGCAAAATAGTTGCATATTAAAATTGCTCATAAGAATACGTAGGACTACTAATAGTTGGAAATGTGGTGGACTTGGGTGTGAGGCTGGATTTGGGTTGGGGGCAGCAGGGAGTGGCGGTGGATCTTGGGTAATGCACAAGGGGTGATTAATGGGGTAAGAAAAGTTCGGGTAGTGGCGGGGTTCTGTTGGAAGTCAAATTGGACGAAATCTTAGGGTGGAACTTGAATGATTGTTACAAATAAAAGAAAATTCTAGGTACCAACAAGCAAAAATAAATGGATCAGTGAGGGAGACGCCAACACAAAAAATAAAATAAAATCATGGTGCGATTCAAAGGAGGGGAAATGAATGGGTTTAGCGGAATCCAGAAAAATAGGTCTTGGCTAGAAGATGTAGGTGAAATTAAAGAGGGAATTCAGGTTTTTTTTTTTCTTCGAAAATCATATTAAGAAGGAAAGGAATAAAAGTACATGTAATATAGATGGACTTGCAGGCTTAATATTAAATGATCAATGGTGTTGAAACTTGAAAAAAAGAGTTCGATGAGACGAAAATTAAAAAGACAGTATGGAATTCTGGTAGTGAGAAAAGTACGGGTCCGGAAGGTATTGGAGGGCTCTTTTCTCGGGAATGTTGGGATATCAACAAGTTGATGGATGTGATTTGCTTGCTCGCCGAATTTCACAAGAATGGTCGTTTTTGCAAAGGTATATGAATCACACTTTTATTTCTCCGGTACCTAAGATTGCTATAACTGGTGTTGATTTGGGTTAGAGAGATGTCGTATAAGTGATGCCTCATGTTGTGGCATGGTATGTGTACTCTTTTGATTACCTAATGTATTCTCGGTTCCAGTTTTGATACTGTCTTGGCACTTATTAATCTTAACCCATTTCACGTTGTTACTTGTCTTGTGATAGTGCTTTCGACTTGGGTGGTGTTTGAATTTTGTCCCTTTAGATCCTATGATTTAGGCGGTTTGGGATACCGATTATGTACACAGTTTTGTAAATATGGTTTCATAGTCAATTATAAAAAATTTGTTTCAAAAAATTAAAAATAAATAATAATAATAATAATAATAATAATAATAATAATTATTATTATTATTATAATAGAGAAACCTATTATTCAAATATTAAATACTGATGAAAAGTAGTTCTTAGCAATATGAGTCCTTTGATATCTTTTAATAAAAATTTATTGTTTCAGAAAAACTATTATTATTATTTTTTTAACAAAAATTAACGTTCCTTCTCGAGCTACTATTCTTTAATTCTTTTTTATCAAATTAATAAATATGTATTATGAATGTATATTCATTTAACTTTCAATATAAATTAAAATGGAGAAGTCTGAAACTTCATTCCTAGAGAATTAAAAAAACAATACTCCACTACTAACAGCCCAAACTGGATAGGTGGACTTCCAAAATTGCACCTATTTCTTGCAATGGGCTTTGAAAATTTTAGCGAAGGCAACGAGATAGATGGACTTGTAATGAAGCTGTCGATATCGAATACTCCACTAAAAGCAGTTTAATATCCTTAATTGCTCAGGGACTGCAGTGCCCATGGCCAAATGGCGGATCGTTTGTGGAACAAATTGGTCTCGTCTAAGGTTAATGCATTTGTATAAAAGTTACTACAAAACCGGATTCCGTCAAAGGAGAACCTCGTGAAAAGAGAATGTGGGCTCTTATGTATCTTTGGTTGGGCTGCAATTTTCAAGCTAGTCCGGTCATTCTGGAATCTTATGAGAACCACGGGAAATCGAGGCATGGGGTACTAAAGAGGGAGATTTGGTACATCCTTTGACATTGTGCGGCGTGGAATATTTAGTTAGCACGTAATGCTCCAATTTTCAACGATGAGAAGAGCTCCTTGGATGTGGTGGTTGATAGGATTAAATCAAATACTTGGTTTTGGTTCAAAGGCAAAGGCATGTTGAGAGACTACAATAATTCGGTAAGTTGGATAATCGAACAGGTACGATGTTTATCTTTGGTTATAGTAGAATGACAGAAGCGATCCAAAAACTTGGTGGGGTTGGCGTACGCAGTACAAGAGGTTGGCGATCTTGGTCCAAAGTTTCACAAACTTGACAAACATAGTCTTCTTTTTTTATTTGTTAGAAAAAGGGACCACAACCCGTGCTCCCACTGACGTGGCGAGCTCATTTAAGGAATTAAAACAATATGAATTCGCCGCCATTCACATACCACGTAATTAATGACGTCATTATTAATATCTAAAAATATATTGAAGTTTTTTATTTTTAATTAAAAAGGAAGAATTTTCATTTTAAAGAATACTTATTATAAAAAAGATGCATGTACATGTCTATTCATGACATCCTTATTGAAAGAAAAATAAAAAGCTAGAAAGAAAGGATAACATGTTTTGGAGGGAAAATCATGGCACAACATAACTAGATTATGGTAACAACAAGCCATGGCATTGACATCAACAAAATGGAATACATATAACATGCCTGCATTAAGATAAAACCCAAATAATAGAGAAATTCTGGAACTAAATGCTAAATACTCATTGACCATAATCAATCATTACACTTTTTTAATCATCTGAATCAAGCATAAACATCTAAATATCAATTAACCAATCATTCACTGACCACGCTATTTGTATAATTTGTTAGTAGCACATGTTATCCTTTCCTTTTAATGTTTTTTTTTTCAATAATGACGTCATTAATAGACATGTAGACGCAACCTTTTTAATCAATATTTTTAAGAATTGAATTTTTCCTTTTTAATTAAAAAAAATTAAAAATTAATGTTTTTTTTGTAATAAAAAATGACGTTATTGATTAAATGACAGCTGACGTGAAATGCAATGCTTTTCAAAGACTAAGCTCCCACTCTCTGGATCGTACTAGACAACATCAAAGTGTCAAGTTGGTTTTGGCTACATGGAAAAGGAATATTGAAAGATAGCACACAGTGGGTTGAGTGGATGACTGGATCCTTGAACCGACAAAAGGCTTGACCAGGTAATTGCTTGCCCTTCTTTTTTTTTTTCACAGTGTTGAGTTAGATACTGTGGATTCTTCTCTTCAT
>JAYMSL010000733.1:0-21350 GCA_036897195.1 Plantago coronopus
TAATTTTGGATGAGTTTGTAATTGTTCGTAATCTAAGGGCTAATCTGAGATGGCTACATATTTAAGGGGTGGTTTATGTAATTTTCTCTATTTTTTATTAACCCACCTTAAGAAGATTGTGGGTAGCCCACCACGAAACAGCATAACACCCTCTTTATGTCCCTTAACTCAAATTACTTCAATTTAATAATGTACAAGTACTATATATTAAAATTTAAAATTATGAATCAAATCTTTGGTCTTTGGATACGGATTTCAAATTCAACCCTTTTACTTTACTTTTTTACCAAATCTAGTTTAGGTTAATTTCATAATTTTATTAGAATTAGGATTCAACAAAATACCTAACAACAAAAATAAAATGCGAATTTTAGTAGGATTAGGACTCAATAAGAGACCCAACAACAAATGTTTCTGACTGGCCGCTTATTATAAAAAAAAAAAAATTAAGCGTAACATTTGAAAATACATATTTTAAGAAATTTTTTAATATATTAATATATTAAGATATATTTTGAACCGGAGTGAAATGTATTGAGATATAGTACAAGTGGATAGGTTGTTGTAATTATACGATTTGTTGGATAGGTTATTTTATTATATTACTCATAATTTTTAATAATAATAATAATAATAATAATAATAATTATAATAATAATAATAATAATAATAAAAATAATAATAATCATAATCATTTAAAAAAAAAACAGGAAGGAGACTTGAAGCTCCATTAGCTTCATGCTCCATTAATGGAGTCAAATCGATTTCAATTTTTTTTTAGCATAATTTATTTGTAGTTTAATTTTTGTAAATAATAATACGTTTAGGGTGAAAATACAATTATCAAAAGTATCAAAAATTGTAATTTTTGCAAATAATTAAGTTAGCTTCGTTGTTTATTAAAACTAGTATTTAGGATTTGGATGTAATTATTTCATCTAATAATACCCGGATCAAAAACGTGTACCCAGCAGGGAATAGGTATATGTAATAAACCATATATGTAGAAAAAAGGTGCATAAATCTTGTACAATGATAATCTCTTCTCTATCTGTAGTCAGTAAAATCCAAGAAGTTGGTATGGAGTCCCATGGGACTCCCATCCCACTACTTCTATCTTTTTATTAGAAATGAATTAAATTCCACCACACTACTTCTCTATTGTCGATTAGAAATAATATACAGAAATACAAAATTCAATTAAACTTAACAAATTAAATTCATTAAAAAAAGTTCACCTTTTCATAAGAATTTTATAATCAAAATTTCGTTCATTGTTTTTAATAGTCTGTGAAAAAATTGTGACAACTAAATTGATAATTATTTCTCTAAAAATAATTTGGTAAATTTTAATTAAGTTGAATGATGTAAAAATACATATACATGCTTCATTTGTGCTAGACCGTATAAATATTAAAAGCATCAGGGTTGATCATGTAAAAATACATACGTGACCGTATAAATATTATTAAAAGTATCACGTGGGTATCCGCTTGTCAAATGACTAGTTTATTATTACTAATATTATAACTATATTATGTTTTGTTTTGCTTTTGTTTCATAATTAGAGTTATAATCTACGTCTAAACTATTTGGATTGGTGTAAAACTTCAACGGCAATATCATGAGTGATAAACAACTATCACAAAAACTATTGAATTGGACGTTGGACTATTGAACTGCAAGATCTGAAGTGATAACCATCTGTTGAGTTGTTTGGTTCCGAAGTGATAACCACAGTGATATAACCATTTATTGAATTGTTTGGTTCCAAAGTGATAACTATAGTGATAACCACCATTTGTTGAATTGTTTTGTACCGAAGTGATAACTACAGTGATAACCATTTCTTGAAGTTTTTCGTTCCGAAGTGATAACCAACTACATCACAAAATCAGTTGTACTCTTTAAATTGTTTGGTTGGTGTTTCATAAATTAATTAGTTGGGTATATACATCTGGTGTTAGAGAGACGTGATAACCAAGTGCGCCAGGTGTGTTTGTTAAATTGTCTGGTTGGGTATATATATCCACTATTAGATAGTCGTGATAACCAAGTGTGCCAAAAGGTTCAAGAACCATGTTGTCTATCTATCAGTTATGTTTCCTGAATTTGCGTTCACATGATTAAGAATTTTTACTTAACTCAATTTTTGCAATTCTCCTATTTATTTTTTTTTATCTTTCATCCAACATGTTTACCACCAATCATATTATTACACCTACATCTATTTTATTACATATTTTTACGCAACCTATTATTATTATTTCCTAGAAAACCAATAAATTATCCACCCAAATCAAACACTATCTTTTTACATCCTCAAAACTCCGAGTTAAGAAATCCAGATAACTATAAAACTTAATTGAGTGTCAATCACTTTATCAAATTGAAAAAATAAGTTGTGAAGAATTGAAACTTATCGAATAGAATTCTTGTATTGTTTTTTAAACAACCTAATATATTACTCTTAAATTTAGTTGGAGGTTGGGTTGTAAGAGGTTTTGGTGAACTTTCTTGCGTGTGGCACAGTAACTATATAGTATATAGTACTTTTGCCGTTTCAAAAAATTACTCTTAAGTTTTACTGTTATTTCTACGTTATCAACTCCTTTTAAAAACAAAAAAAACCTCCATATGAATAAAATATATTTTTAACTCATCTCATTACAATTTCACATGAGTTGTTATAATTCAATTTTAGAAATTGTATATCTGATTATAGAGTATTGTTGAAAAAATAAAGTTTTATAGTCTGTCGTCGGAATGCAAACATGCATTCACAACAAATTGACATAACTTGTTATTTGGAGTCTGACTGCCACTCAATATTCGCTCTATGGACGAAGTCATGAATTGGCTTACCTCTTTTTATACGCATCTAAAAACTAAAGAGATTTATTTATGTTATTTTTATACTTCTCATCTTGAACCATCCCCCTCCCCCTCTACAAAATTGTAGATTTTACAATGAAGCATACCACATTCTAAAGAGTTGCATTTTACATGACAGTCCCTAAATTTCTAGTAAATTTATAATTATGCCCCACACCCTAATTATGTTTGGCATGTTCTCTGTAAAATCTTTGCACGTCACATTTTTGCTTAACCATGAACTTTTGGATTAGGAAAATTCTTCCTAAATTCTTAACCACCCGGTAAACGGTTACAGTAAATTTTTTACTATTACCAGCAATCCTCATCCCTAGCTACATTCACATGAACACTATAAGTAAAATTTTAAATTTCTGAATTAAATCTACACCTATTATGTAACATATAATATAAAGTTTGAAATTTATCAATAAATTAAATTCAAATTATTGTTATTATCGGCAGAATTTCCTTAAAGGAGGCTGCATCAAGTTCATGTGGGCTTTTTAACATCACCACTAGTTTATTAATTCGTTCCCAGTTTACTGTTGCTTTGTAACGCTCCGAGAATTTTTAGACACGAATTATCAAAAATAATAAAGGCAAATTATGAAAAATAAAGTTAGTGATAAATCGTAAACCGTGAAATTTTGATTTGTGATAAAATCGAACAAGAGCCCTAGATTCGTCGAACTTGATTTGTGAAATTTAAAAATGTGAGTCAATGCCTTGCACGTCAAAAAAACTTAAATCTAGTAATTCTTTACTAACTCGTGAAGATGAGACAGAAAAGATAACACCTCAATCCAGCAAGCAAGTGAAACAAACAAAACATAGTTCATGGCCATGTTCAAGTAGCTGATCACTTGGAACAAAAGGAGATATAAATAAATTCCTAGATTACAAGATTAAGCAGGCATGTGTGGACTCAACTTATACACTTATCAGTCAGCATTGATATGCTCTCATCTGTACTTGCCTTTCACTTCAAATTAAAGCAGGGTAACTTATGGAAATAGTTCATCAGGGGCTGGCACAATAACATCCTTGAGTAGAAAAACTTCTACGACCGGAATCACGGATAAAAACAAAACCACCAAAGTAATTGCGTGAGACCATAATTCTGGCAGTGCATACCATATCTCCTAAGACTAGATAACTGACCAAATGGTGTAATCATGCAAAAAGAGGCAGAAATGGATGATAAACTTGCATGAATCATCACGCAATGTTCCACGTTGAAGCACAACATCAGGGATATAACAAGTTCTTCGTTTCCCGAAATCCAGAAGATACATAGAGCTCTTCTTATGAATTACAACCTTTTTAAATGATTTCAATGACTTTTTTCAATTCTTTTCCGAATTCAATGAACAGTTTCAATTCCAGATTTCATCCATTTTAATGATTACATCAAGCTCTCTAATCTGCAAGACGAAAACATCACAAATTTCATCTTGTATGCACCAATAAATATTTATAAGATCTCATATTCCTATTAGTAAATACACGGGTAAACACAAAATCAGGAAATAGTTCATCATTGACACTCCGGTAAAGTAAATCTCACTTGTGCAGATAAATATAGTAAAACTAAAATCATTGCTCGCAATGCAGCACATTATTAAATCAAACCAACCAAAGTAGCTGCACGATGAGATAAAACAAAGTTCCAACAACACTTAACAGCTAACCAATGACGTAAATAAGAGGTATAGAAACAATAGACTTGCCTGAAGAGCAAGCTGTTCCACACTTCTGGATGACTCGACAGCGGCTCTCCAGACATCGTATTTTGTCTCTTGGCAATATCTCCAATTTCAGGATATAGCACGTCTGTGGTATCTTCTCAAGTCTCCCTATAAAAAATAAGAATAAATACATAGTTCGGATATATATTCAACTACAAAGTTTAAGTCCAACTACAGAATCTCTAACCTTGTCGGGCAGCTTTGGATGCCAACGAGCGAGGCAGGGCCTTCCAGTTGAAGAGCTTACGTGAACCAGTTCCACCTCTCCAACAAAATAAACTCGCTCCTGGATTGTTATATGCGTACTGTTTATAGCTCACTTTTTATGCATACTAAAAATAAAGCAAGCAGGCAAGCTGGAGAAGAAAAACATACCTCTGTCAAACGACTGCTGGAGGTATGTTCAGATTGATTAACATAATGGGGTGTTCCAATAATTTCTATCTCAATCTTCGTACTTGTATCAATCATACTTTTCAATTAGGACAATAGTACCATATGAGACATGACTGTAGACATGTTCTCAAATGCACACTGGAGTCATTCAAAATCAACTCAATCAACCAGGAATAACAAATGTTAAAGTTGCCCTAATCCATAGAAATGTTCTAAACTGCACACTGGAGCCATCAAAATCAACCCAGTCAACCAGGAATAGCAAAAGCTGAATGTGAGATGGGACGTCAATTTTCAATACGAACATAAAAGAGCTAATTTCTTCCTTAAAATGCTGCACAGGTCAAATCAAATTTTTCCATCAAGTATGCATAAAGTTGATCACTGTAATAATCTAGTGACTATAATGAACTTGAGATGGGACGTCAATACAAAACATAAAAAAGCTAGTTTCTTCCTTAAAATGCTGCGCACAGGAATAGCAAAAGCTGAACTTGAGATGGGACGTCAATACAAAACATAAAAGAGCTCCTTAAAATGCTGCACAGGTCAAAACAAAATTTTCCATCAAGTATGCATAAAGTTGATCACTGTAATAATCTAGTGACAATGCTTTATGTTTATCACAAACAATGACGAAATTACTAGTTAATCACACTAACAAACCAGCACGGGATTGTGTGAGACCTTTAGGGATTATTTAATAGGGACCCTATTTAATATTCTGAAATTCCATTACAAGTATTTCACAAATGGTTACAGCATTCGTTGAATCTACAGAGGAATTTTGAACATAATGACATAAAGTAGAGTGAATGAGAATTATAGGCAGGATTAGTAACTAAAGGTTTGCACATAAACCTAAGCATAATTATAATCAATAACGATTCAGGGCATAGCATAGCATAGAAAGAAAATAAATTACTAAAAACACCTATTTACAGATTATTCTTGGTATGTGAAAAGGTAAAATGGGGTACAAATACAGTTCGCGAACTACTTTGTTAACTCGCTGAAAATAACAATTTATTTATTGAAAGGACAGAAGAAATGCATTAACTATTGACAAAAACGACAACTAATGTTTTCCATGCATGACAAATACAGTTCGCGAACTACTTTATTAACTCCTTGCTAAAAATAACATTTAATTTATTGAAAGGACAGAAGAAATGCATTAAGTAACTATTGACAAAAACGACAACTAATGTTTTCCATGCATGACACCCTGATATAATCACAAATTATTATAGAAACTAATACATTTCATTCTAGTTTTAGCTTCTCTATTTGATAAAGTAATGGAAGATTACATGGCAAGTATCACATTTCATTATCGTCAACCTAATTAAGAATCTACATATAGTAACTAGTCAATTCACAGTCATATCGACCTAATTGCGACACTAATCACAGCAGCACTATTACAATTCAGCCCAATATAACAGTTTCATTATATATGAATCGAACTATGAAACATCACCTGTGAACATTTACCAGTGCAAAGCTCTTACAGGCAAACTTTCCAGACATTTGTCCCTCTGAGAGGGTTTCATGCTGTTCTCTCAACTCAAAAGGCCATATTAGATCTTCAATCGGATATGAATATAGAAAACAAAAAATTATTTGAAACATTGAAAACCTACTTTCCTCCTATGACTTTAAGCATATAAATTCTTTTATCAAGTATTTCAAATTATAGAAAAAATAAACTGAAGAAACTCAACTGAAATAAAGGTTCATCATTAAGAATACACATCCACAGCAGCATATGCAGAATGTGCTTAAGCAACTCTTCACGTATAGAATAAGATAGGTGAAGCAACAATGGTTTAACTTTTTAAACCAGGGCAGGATAACATCATTTTAAACAAAAAAATATTAAAAGAAAAGGCAAGGCCGAAAGTAAATTTCCATTCACTCTATTTCAAATCCAGCTCATTTGAAAGAAACCTGTAAAAGTCCAGGTAACATTTCACTGTAAAGTTAAGGTAACATTTCAAGTTTCATTTTAACAACTCTAGTATCAGGAAAATTCTTATAAAGAAACAAGTATGAACTACAAATCTAATCTACATTCCTCTCTCACCATACAGCAGGTCACCTGAAACCCCAAAATGCAGACCATAACAACTCAAAGAAGTCGGAAACAGCTCTATCAGATGCAGATACCAAAAAGACCCTATCTCTCTTAGCCTTCGTAAGGTTAATTCATTAATCGCAAATGCAGATCCTGGCTAACACCCGATTCCTTTCTTCTACAAGCTACAAATAATCCATGTACAATATCAATCAATTCTAAGTCTAGAGCTTTCTGATCTGACACAAGTATGGGACCAATGACTGGTTCTGAACACTTCGAAGGGACATGATGGGGTCCATCAGTTAACTGAATTTCAGACTAAGTGAGCTGTAGCCTGTATGAAAAGCAAACCACTACAAATCTTCTTCACTGCATTCAGTTTCAAGAGTACAATCTGCAACAAGCTTACTCTTACTGCTTCCAGCAGGATAACTATGGGGGCAGACAGGTGTCCTCTTATCGAGACACGTGTGGCACTTAAAGCCAACGAGGTTTTCAATTTTATCCGCACTGAGATCCAAAGCATCTCCATGAAACCAGACTGCAAATTGGAAGCATAGAGCACAACATTCAGCTATCAAGATCAAAATCGAACTCCATGAAATGCAAACATTAATTTACTTCAACTGCTTTGTCAAGAGCTAGTTTTATTTACAGATTTTTACAGAAACATTCTTATATAAGCCAAGTATACAGGTTAATTATAGAAAAGGCAGGATTCTATTAATTTCACAATTACAAATACAAGTAGCGCCGGCTTTTTTTGGATATATATATATATAGTTGGAAACCCACAGCCGTTACCCTTTGGTGTGCTGGTAAACCCCACAGGTAGACATAATAGCCTGCAAACCACGTCCGCCAAGTTGAACCGCAACTTGGCCCATAATGGACAACAAATTGCGACAGTACTACTAAAAGCTCATAATGAACTATAGCAGAAGGTGACAAAGTATTATGCATAGTGCACTACTCAATTGTGTGGTACATGCTATATGGGAAAAAGAAAAATTGCACATGCATGTATGAATACATGTTTATCATAAATATTCATTTAAAACAGTAATCATAAATCACAAGCAGGTAAATATCAACTTAACTGTACACCAACTTTTAAAATAAAAACAAATTTAAAAAGAACAAGAAAAAAGAATTTAAATTATCGGAAGTAAAAACTGGATTATGTTACAAAGCTCAAGAATGGAAAGAACAGAATTAATCAAATCATAATCCTCGACCAAGTACAGTTCAAAGCATCTTTTCATTGTACGATTACCGGGTCCCATATTCTCTTACACGTATTCATTCATTTCATAATCAACCCAGGTCTATTTAGGAAAGGACCCCTTAATTACTTTAGACCTAATTCACTTACTACTATACTTGGTCTGGTCCATTTAATAAAACCCAATAAATACGTAACAGAGATATTAACTTCAACATAGCCAGCTATGCCCTCTGCCCGAGTAGTGACAATAGCAATTACAGGGTGCAGGGGATGTCAATGCACGACAGCGCATTATTTGCGATATTGAAATATGATAATGTTCTCAAATTATTAGCCAACCCAAGGATGTAAGAATATATTTTACAGTATGGCAGCATATAATATGGAGGATAGTTTGCAGAGTCTAAAATCGTTACCTCCACAAGCCTCACAGGCCAAATAATTCAGCTCGGGGGCATATTCCAGTTCCCCGCACAAGCTGCACAGTGGTTTCTTCCTTCCAGATGTCGCCTTTCCAGAAATCACAAGAAGCTTTTTCCTCTTGAAATGCAGCAATCTTTCATCATCTTGCCTTTTCAAAAACTGAAGGCCCTTCAACCAGTAACTGCTACATGTGGTTTCCCTTGTCTTCTTCTTCTTCCATCCACCAACGTCAGTCCTCGACTTTCCTTTTGCAGCTTTTGCTTTCTTCGCTTTCTTCTTACGTTTCACCTTAGTGACCTGCACAGTTAGTTTTCCTGTCCGTTCCGCATTCCTAGCAGAACGACGCAAGGGTACAACAATTTTCTTTTCAGATCGCACAAGGTGCTTTCCCTTTTGTTTCTTTTTCCCCTTCCCTGACCGCAATCGCTTCAATCCTTTTGATGCGTTGCCCGACTTTCGCACTCCGGAATTCCCTTTCCTTTCAACGACGGGGCGGCATTTAGGGCAAGTGTACACACAATCGCCAAAAGCAGATCCAGATGATTTACGGGCATGCTTTTTATGAAAATATCCTGAAAAAACAATATTCAATAATATTATACTTTTCTATACAGAGCACTTCACACCTGAAAGTAAAGTTATGTAAAATCTATTTTTATATCTATTATACCAACAAACTTATATTCTAATGAACTTTATGAACAACATTGGGACGACGGAGGGAGTGCATGCAAAACAGACAAAGAAGTCAGGGAATACGGTTGCAGCAATCATTATAATCTTAAATGATATGAAACTATTAACATGAAATCTTGGCAAAGTAAGAGCCTCTTACCTTTGCAATGCTCACAGCTCACAGCTTCCCTGCAAAGCAATAGAAATAAGCTAATCATTGGCATTGCAAAATTAGAATCATAAAATATTGAATGATAATCCTCTAAAAGCAAGACTTAAGTACCCATAAATATTGAATAATACAGACAACCAATAAACTATTAACAAACCAAACCTTAAATTTGAGTATGTAGAAGAAATTATTGATCAGTTACAATTTACATTCATAGAAAAACTTGAAGTACCTGATAAGGACATCTTTTTTACAGTGGCTACACTGATAAGTCTCTAAACTCTCAGCTTTTGAGAAGAGGTAAGCAAATCCTTTTTTCTCAACAGGTTTCCTCTTTATACCAAAGATCTCACGAAGTTCATTAGAATCTGGCTTATTAGATTTGCGAGCAATTCTTTTCTCCTCAAAAACTTTCATGAGATGCAATGGCACAAAAGATTCCTCCAGCCAATATTTCCTTTTGTCGCTCGACGAATCATCAAGCAATGTTCCACGTTGAAGCACAACATCAGGAATAAAAGAAGTTCGTCGTTTCCCGAAATCCAGAAGATACCTTGTCACTGGACCCATAGAGCTCTTCTTACGAATTACAACCTTTTTAAATGATTTCAATGACTTTTTTGAATTCTTTTCCGCCTTCAATGAACAGTTTGAATTCCAGATTTCATCCCATTTAATGATAGCATCAAGCTCCCTAATCTGCAAGACGAAAACATCACAAATTTCATCTTGTATGCACAAATAATGATTTATAAAATCTCACATTCCTATTAGTAACTATAATACATGCGTAAACACAAAATCAGGATATAGTTCATCATTGACACTCCGGTAAATTAAATCTCACTTGTGCAGATATATATAGTAAAACTAAAATCATTGCTCGCAGTGCTGCACATTATTAAATCAAACCAACCAAAGTAGCTGCACAATGAGATAAAACAAAGTTCCAACAACACTTAACAGCTAACCAATGTCGTAAATAAGAGGTATAGAAACAATAGACTTGCCTGAAGAGCAAGCTGATCCACACTTCTGGATGACTCGACAGCGGCTCTCCAGACATCGTATTTTGTTCTCTTGGCAATGTCTCCAATTTCAGGATATAGCACGCCTGGTATCTTCTCAAGTCCCCCTATAATAAATAAAAAATAAAAACATAATTCGGATATATGTTCAATTACAAAGTTTTAAGTCCAATTAAAGAATCTCTAACCTTGTCGGGCAGCTTTGGATGCCAACGAACGAGGCAGGGCCTTCCAATTGAAGAGCTTACGTGAACCAGTTCCACCTCTCCACCAAAATAAACTCAGCCCGGCTCGATCTCCTGTCCTCCTTTCAATTCCACGTTTTGGTGGGGCTCGGGGATAATTTCTTATTATATGTGAAGCAGAGCCCATTGTAGAAACAGAATCCACATGCTTTCTCCACTCAGCAGAAAAGGCCAAATGATGCAGATTCGACTCCATCTGTTGCAATCATTAGACAACTAAAACAGAGTACAAATAGAAAACCAAATGATGTATGTGCCAATGAGCATACAGGAGGGTTAAATATGATGATATAGAGATGATATAAATCCTCCCGCAATGCTAGAACAGCAACTTGCGAAAGAAAATTGAAGTACTCGAAGTTGTGTTTAGATTAATAGGAGTAATTATTAGTGAAGGTAAAGCAATTTACTGTCATTAAAAAGTAACCTATTTAAGTCTGAGTAGGGAAACAGTATTTTGTACTTCTTGTTTACACAGATTAGAAATTAAGTCACGCAGTTTGGGTACTCAAAAGAGAAATTTGGTACATTTATCAAAAGTTTGTTACCAAACTTTCTTACTTTTTATTAGGTAAAAAATTACTCAAAAAAACGCATCATATTTGCATTACTTTGGTTATGAGAATCCATGGGTCTGTCAGACATAATGGCATGTAACAATGAATCTAACAAGGACAAACCAAGATCAAATGGAGTTGATATACGTACCATAAGAAGCAAACGCTTTAATGAAGCAATATCAGCCGCTCCAGCAACACTACTACGCCAAAGCATGGAATGATGTGCATTTGACCAAGGACCCAAGAGAAGACCTTGCAGATGATCTTCGATGCAAATCATGTGGCACATGACATCAATAAGATGGTTTTCTTGGTTCTTATTTAACCCAATACCTAAAGCCTCACTTGTGAAATTTTCTACAGCTGGAATGCTAGTCTTCGTAATCAATAAGCAATCCTGTCCCATTTCAGGAACTTGGCAATAAAAACACCACCCACATTTTGACTTTTTACAATTCATACTTGAATTTAGGATATTTGACCACGAAAAATCAGAAAATCTATTTGATATGGCTTTCGCTTGTCCTGCTACTATATCTTCAACAGATCTTCGAGCAACTTCAGAGGCTTTACCGGATGATTTTGAAGCCAATCCTTCATGAATAAACGACGCTTCATAAGCAAACTGGTAATGGTTGACATAATTTGTCCCATGATTATTTACAGGATTAAGATTATTGCATTGTGCAACATCCAACGGGACATCAATTACATTATGGTTTCCAGTCTCAACCAAATTATGAACACCATCGAGAGTATCAGGGCATGCTTTTAAAGATTCAGACCCGCTGTCCTTTAAATTATCGATCTTTGTCGAAGCCTGAGAGACTTCAGCAGATCCTTCAGAACTTGCCACTTGATTTTCCATTTTCAGCAAGTTGCCAGTCTCCAACACGGCAGTAACACCATGCATAGTTTGAGGTTCCAAGGTTCCAGGAAAAGCTGAATGTGAGGAATAGGACCGTGAGTCCATATCATTTTTGGTCCGACCAAGCCCTGGAATTATATTCCAATGCTTACATATGGCACGTGTTATCGCATCATACACAAGTGCCGACTCCAGAGCCTCAACAACCATCGGAATGTCATTTATATTGTAGGACCAATACGTGTACTTGTCCTCACATGATTCTGACCTGCAATATGACGATGCATGGGAAATGGTTAACATGTCATCATGTATAGAATGAGTGCACGGAATACTGTAAAGAACAAGAGAAAACAGAATGAAAAGATCTGAAGTTGAATATCAGCGATAAATCGACAGAAACTATATAAATTTGTCAGAAGACACAGAGCTGAACAAATCAAATTAGCACAAACGCCAATTTATTGAGCACGGATATGAACTAAAACCTTTTCCTAATGAAACCCCAAAACAACCAATTTTAACTTTCCAATCAAGACAAGAATCTAAAACAAATCTATCACAACATTGATAACAAATTGTGATGAAACCAATACAACAAAAATGGAGACAACTTCTTTTTGCCGAATAAGTAATCAATGAAAAAGTATCTGTACAAGAATTAACATTCAGCTTGGACCTAAATTTACTCAATGCTTACTATGCATATACTAAGAATTGGAAGGAAAAAAAATAGCCAGAGAGGAGGAAAAAAAAAAAAATATATATATATATATATATATATATATATATATATATATCACAATTTGAAGAGGTACAAAAACACAAATTATTTGAAGGTGTCGCTTCGGACTCACAAATGCAGGAAAATAGAGTGGTATAATCATAATGTATTTTATTGGAAGTGATGAAGTCTGGCTCAGAAGTTGAGCACAGAAAAACTAAAGCTGCCTACATTTTTCTTCTCTTTTTACAGAAATTAGTACTTGTACATGAAATTTAGGATAAATAAAAATTGAATTTTTACTTAGTATTAAGGCTTTGAAACATCTCGTATCAATTTTCAGACGTGAAAAAAAACTATAGTGATAACGAAACCTTCTATCTACCGATTCCTTTACATGCGCAACGAGATGTTATGATCTTCTCTAATTATTAACCCAGTAATCCATTCCATGTAGAATAATCGAAATAATCATTTTCACGTAGCAAGGAAAGGTTTCCAACAGGCGATCCCAAATCTAATATCGATCTCTGTATGTTAATATGACACTGATACTGTCTCCACTGAACTAAGAGCAATGAAAGTAAAACAACGTATGATCTTAAATCTTGCGCTTAAATTCCCGTACGGATATCTACAGTATTAAGATACATCAAATGAAAGTATAATCATAGATAGTAGTCTTTAAATGTCATAGGTGACGCAAGGTGCCCTCATCTGAAGGCCTTTGATGTGAACATTCAATGAATAAAACAGTATTGGAGATCTTTCTGCACAGCTATGTCGAAATTACAAAATGTCAACAGAGCTATCATCCACTAGTATGGATAACTAACATGTGCAATGTAATTTGCAAACATGGAATGGAAGGTTGCTTTAAAGGTATTAACTACAATACTACATTATTATGCTGGAAACACAACAAGAAAACCTATGCTTTACGATAAGAAGAGTAATAATTACAAAGTTAGTTCGCAAAACCATGCATGCAATTACAAAATTAATTTAGCATATATATATCCTCAGGTTATATGTAGTTTAATGCAAATTTACTCTCTTTGTCCAGCCCTATACACCACATCTCTCTGTGCAAGTGGATTAGGGTAAGTGGTACTACTATATTGTGGCATATTGGTAGTGGGGTATGCTGGAAGACTTTTCTGTGGTGCTGGTTGTGGGTATAGTGCTGTCGGAAGTATTATGCTGTATATTGGTTGTGGATTGTGTTTTTGCTAAATACCGGAAGTAGAAGATATAATTGGTACACCTGAACCTGATTTGGCAAATGTAGAAGATAAAATTGGGACGGAGGGAGTACAATATGTGACAATATACAATTAGTCAATTAGAGAAAGGAAGAAAAAAGTGAATTTCAATATTGGCAAGAACAGCAAAGGCAGAGAACAGAGTCAAGCTTTGTCACTCAAAAACTGAAGTTCTTTTTAGATACATCTAATGCAAATATGCCAATATTGCATACAGAGAGAGTGGCAATATATATATTAATTAGCATAACATGACCCGCATTAAATATCAAGATTTTTGAGACGAAAAGAGCAACCAAGGTCCAAGAAGAAAAAGGAAAAACTTCTAAAAGAAAATATCACAAAAAGGAATGTCAAGGTCATGTCGATGTTTAGAGTCTTGCATCCTAGAACAAATAAGCCAGTAGCCAAGATTATGTTTATCAGAGCCAGGAAACCAGTGCAGCCTTTCAGGGCATTCCCTTTTCTGTAATTTGTAATAAATACACTTACTGCATACAATTCATTTATTAGACAGCAGTACTCAAGATTACTCATCAAATAAAGAAAGAAACGAAAACAAAAGGAGTCTATACTGAGTTTTGTGGGGATAACATTTACTACACACTGTCACTTCTCCCAAGTTGAAAATTAGAAACATGTTTTGGGGGTTGGGTGGGCGAGGAGGGAGAATTGTGAGTTTACTCTACAGACGTAGACCAGACTTGGCATGCAAGTATAAAAAACCAGTAATCACCTGTTCAGAAAACCAATTACAATCCTTTCCTAGCTATCTATAAAGGGAGGAACTTACACCAACAAGTAACCACAGCTGCTGTAATATCGTCGGCCATAAGGATCAATTCCCAACAAGTCTGCTCCCCGGGCAAACTTACCCATTTTCAGCCAAGGCTTATCTTTCGCGATCAGGCATTCAGGGCAATACCAATCACCCTCTGGCAACAAACTGCAAACAACGCCAACACACCTTGCATGAAATGCTGCAGGGCAGCCATCACAGCAGATTAAGTTGCCATCCATTTTGCAAAGGCAGCATTCATCACTGTTCCCATCATCATCTTCCGGAATATCATCTTCGGTGACGCAGGAAGTACTGGCAACATCAATCATAGCTTTTCTTTTTCTTGAACTATCAGATTTCTTATTGTGTTCAATATCCACATCGCGATCCATTCCTGACATTCTTCTATTTATTGCAAACCTGAAGACTTCAGTTTCAACAACATCATCACACAGATGCCGCAGGATTTCAACCTTGACTGAAACAGGTAACTTGTAGAAAGAATTCTCAAAGGGCTTCGTCTGGCAAAGATCCAGCCCGGGTATATACCCAGGACTGTGCAGTAATAGATACTCAGCCACAAACATGGGCCATGTAATTAAGTCGAGAAAATCCCAATTAAGAGACCTAAAACATATAAAACAATAAGTACAAGAATTTTTCATAAGAAAAAAGTGAAATGTTAACATGTCGTGTAGGAGTAAACGTAATACCTCAAACAGTTGATTGCTGACACATAACCCTGAATTGAAAGGGATTGCAGATGCTTCCTTAATATTCTCAGAAGAGAAACATGAATTGAGTCAAACAACAATGTTGAATCAGCACATTTAATAGATTCCACAAGTTCATCGATTTCAAAGGGGCTTAAAAAGAGTACTGTGCTGAAGGATCTCAAGAAGGCGTAGACAGAAAGGAAATCGAACTGCGAAACGCCATCAAGATCCAGATTGCTAGAAGGAAGTGGTAAGTCAACCTTTGGCGGAAGAACGGTGAACTGGGTAGCTCTGAAACGGCCTGCTCCAGTAACTTTTTTATCAAATACAGCACTAATAGCTGGCAAGGTCGGTTTATGATTGGTGCCATCCAACTCTGCTGCATTTTCATGACCAAAAAGTACAGCGCTTTTCGCTCGACGACTGCTCCTTCTCAATCCAGTCTCTGGTGTAGGCATGATTGTAGAGCTGTCACCTAAAGCCTCTGTTTTCCTCCGACCTCTCCTCCCTCTTGAAGCTCTACTTGAAACTACACTAACATCCCCGACTAGTTCATCACAACCTTTCAATGGGGTTTCATCCCTGCTCTCAAATTCTACTTCCATGTTCCCATCTTCAACATCCACTGGTCTCATCTCAGAGGCGACTTCAACATTACTGTCCACATCAACTTTCCTCTTTCTGCCCCTTCTCCTTGGTAAACTCACTGGAGCTGCCACAGTTTCGGTCTCAACCCCAGAGGCCCAGTTGTCCAACAGGTTCTCTTCTTTTTTCTCAAGATTATGATCCCTATCACCATCCTGAACCAAAAACTCTTTCCTCATCGGTTGATCTCCTCCAGCACCATCATCCAAACATACAACATCATTCTCCATCAACTCAACATTCAAGTCAAATCGCCTCCTTTTTCTTTCACCTTCCATATCCTCACCCTCATTTACGTCCACATTCAAATCAATAATTTCCTTTTTCTCCTCAGATATATTCTTCTCAACAACATCCTCGACAAGATCTCCATTTAACTCCACATTCACTCCATCATTCAAATCCAAACCATGCAACTTAACCCCACCCCCAGCCTCATCGTCACCATTATCAAATTTCCCCAGACCGTCATCATTCAAATCCAGTCCTTCATTCAAATTCAACCCAAGTACTCCAGAACCCCCACCTTCAGCCACCACATCATCTGAACTTCCCCGGCCATTCTCCAAATGATCACCCTCCCCACCTCGATCACTCTCAACAACACATTTACCCTCCTCCACTCCAACAGCACCAGACTCCACCTCTCTTACCACCTCCAACGGAGTTTCCAACAGCTTACCCAGCTCAACTAACCCAACCTCTACCAAATCACCATCATCATAAACAATTTTAAACACTCCCGTTTCCGGCTCAAACGCCTTAACCAAACCAGAAAATGCAGCTTCCTCACTCACCTCTTTCCTCACCCTCCTTCCGATATACTCCATTCCCCAATTCTCATAAATAAATAATCTAGCGCAGAATGAAGAATCAAAAACCACCTAAACCGAATTGCGAATAACAAATAAGGTAAGGAGCTGAAATTGTACCTTACCTGAGCTTAGGGCAAAAACCACACACCGGTGAAAAACACGAATTGATCGGTGCAAGCAAAAGCCCTCTCTCCAGAGAGAGAATTTGACAGAGGGGGGTTTTTACTTTCTCTCTCTAGAAATTGAGGAAAATTAAGTTGGGTTGAATGCTGATGGTGTGACTACTGTGGGGACTACATCAAAATATAGAACTGGCTTTTCAATGTGACAGTATTTCGAATTTACGGGGCTTAAGGTACAACCTACGAGGCGGAATGTACAATGTTTCTCGGTCCAGATCCTGAGAAAGCAGTAAAAGATTCTATTTTGTTTGTTGAGGTACAAGCTCTTATGCGTGGCGTACAATTACCGTTAAGGGGTTGTTTGGGTAAGTAACCAAACAAAAGACTGCGTTTCAGTGCTTTTCCACTTTGGGGAGGATTGGGTTTACCACTTTTGGATTACTTAAATCTTAGTTTTAAAATATCTTTCATTTATTTTTGGTATCAATATTTATTGAAGAAAAAAAATGGGGAAGAAGATTTGGAAAAAGTTAGACTCAAAATTTACCATTTGATCTCCTCTCAAATTCGTTGAGTTTATAGAAGGGGGAATTTATTCTAGATATAGATTTATGTACATTGGAAGCTCTTGCAACGTCGTTTTAGATTTTTAGTTTTGTTTTATCGGTGTAGTTGTGCAAGCAGAGGGGTTGGAAGGTAATGAAATTAAATGTAGTGGTCTACAGCTAATTTTAAGCACGCGGTAATAAAGTATTCACGAGTACAGGTTGGCATTGAGCTGGTCACCACTAGTTTTCAAAAAAAAAAAATGTATGTACTGAACTGAATTGTGGATGCAACGATAAAAAACACTTATGGTGGTTTTGACGTGGTTGCCCCATGCTTTGCGAAAGGTATGAAATTTTTACTGAAAATGTGTACATTCAATGATAAAATGCATTGATGGTCGCCCCTGGTTTTTTTCTTTCAAAAATATAGATTTATTTACAAAACAACGAATGCAACAATGAAAAGCATTTATGGTGGTATTGAACTGGTTGCTCCATTCTTTCAGAAAGCATAAGTTTTTACTGAAGATATATGCATTCATGAATATCAGGTGACATGAGCTGGTTGCCCCATGTTTCCAAAACAGTTTTTTCCCTCAAATTTTAGTGAGCAAGATTCGGGAAAAAGATGACTCAAAATTTTCCTTTTGCTCTCCTCTCAAGTTAATTTAGTTTTTAGAATTTTTTATATATAGGTCTATGCGCATTAAAGGCTCATGCAACATCATTTTAGGATTATTTTTTTTTCACCCAATGTAGTTGCGCGAGCAAGTAAATCTGAAGGTAATTAAATTAAAAGTATTGGTTTACAGCTGATTCTAGGCACTCGGTGGTAAAAGAATTTTCAAATACAGGTTGGTAATGAGTTGGTCGCCACTGGTTCTCAAAAGGTTTAAATTTTTGTACTGAATTGTGAATACAATGATAGAAAAACATTTATGATGGTATTGACCCGATTGCCCCCATGCTTTTTCGAAAGGTATGAATTTTTTAAATGGAAATGTGTGCATTCAATGGTAAAATGCATTGATGGTCACCCCTCTTTTTTTATTATGAATTTATTTACTAAACTACGGGTGCAAATTAAAAGCATTTCATGGATTGGTGGTATTGAGCTGGTTGTCCCATGCTTTCATAAAGCATATTTTTTTACTGGAAATTTGTGCATTCATGAATATCGGGTGACATGGAGCTGGTTGTCCCATGTTTTCAAAACAATTTAAACTATTCACTAGAATTATGTGTGCCCATGAATATCAGGTGACATGGAGTTGTTGCACCATGTTTTCGAACAGTTTAAATTTATTCACTTGCAAAAGACTCGTGAATACCAGACGGTATTGAGCTAGGGCTGCTAGCCCCATGCTTCCAAAAGGTATAGTAACTTACACAAATCGTGACTTATTGTTACGATTATTGTGTATCTGGTTTCATGTATATGTGCAATGTGCCTTCCTTTTCTACGAGTGGAAAGAAAAGGGTAATTAAGGGTTTTTTCCCAACTCTTGGTACTAGCAGTCAAATTAGTGATGATGCATAATTCATTTTACAATTCAGTGCCCACATAGTTGTACATTTTTCTTTAAAGGCAAAAGAATAAATATATATTGAATATACATAAGTTGTATTCTTTCTCAAACCAAAATATAACTAGAAGTCTAGAAGATAAATGTATCACTCGATTTTGTATTCATATGTACAAAATGCAACCAATATTCCGTTTTGACAAATATATGTGCTTGGAGTATATGTTTCACCTACAATTCAGACATCGTTTCGTTCCAAAAACTATAGCGTGCAACTTAAGAAATGTCTGTTTAGATCACTCTGTTTGAATGCCTTCTGAAGTTTAGTTGTTATTTTCTTAACCAAGAAACAATCAAATTTAATAATAACATATGGAATTTGAATTTGAACCCATCGTACAACTTGCAATTTGAGTTTGTGTCCCGAATTTCCACCTAGTACTTGTAGAGGGAGAATCTTGGGTAAATTACCAAGAGAGGTATGGTTGGAAATTACTATCTTACCCTTAATGTGCAGTTTCAAATTTTTTTTTTTGAAACGGCAAATTTTTTTTTTATTAATTAAAAAAGAGCATAAGAAATGCTCGAGAACTATTACAACGAAGATAAAGACAATACCAGACCTAGTTATCAACCAAGACCTAAAAACCGAGTTCACCTAAACCAACGCTCAATACTTAATATTTGAGCCAACAACCTAGACCTTAACCGAACAACTCCTAAACCTGAACCATCACCCAAACCTGAACCAACATGACTTGATTTCACCTAAACCAACGACTCATACTTGAGCCGACATCCAAAACCTTAACCCAACAACACCTAAACCTAAACCAACTCCTGGACCTGAATAACATCAGGTGATTACACCTAAACCTCCTCTACCTTGCTACATTCTGAACCCAAATTACAACTCACATCCAAAACCTATACCTCTGTCGAAACTCGACGTGCAAGTTCCCAAACCTGATCTAAATTCTGAAATATCCAAACCTTTTGGCACTTCCCAAACCTAATCTCAATTCCTTTTGGCACTGTCTTGGGCCTTTATAGCCCCTAGTCAAATACTGTATCCATACCAAGGGCAACTTTCTCACTATAATACGGTCTCGGTCTCTTGTAATCTTGATCTTCTTGCCCAAAGCTACATCTTTAGCCTCCAGCTCCTCTCCCTTACCCTTTCTTAAGGTCACTCCTCGTGTATCTTCTCTCTCTGTAACCGCACAGCTCTCTCTTCCCCGGACTCCATCTGCACACCTGTTAGACGCGCATAACCCATCTCAAACGCCTGTTGCTGCCAGCTCTTCTTGTAATTTCGAAAAATCCATTCATTTCGAGTGGTCCATAAACATCAAAGTGCAGCCATAAAACAGCCATCTGCTGCCTATATACATGCCAAAAAGGCAAAAAAGGAGATCATCTTCCCCTGAGTGATCTGCTGCTGCATCCAGTCGATATCTTGGAGCTGCTCTAGTTTAATGAATAAAGTTTTGTAATATATTTAAAAGTGGTAAATAAGTAAAGTTTTGTGAGACGGAGTGAGAATACAACTGGTTATAAAATTTGTGAAATTCGTGTAATGACCAATGTTTCTTTTAAAAATAGTATTTCGTGTAGTTGCATTTTAAAATTCAAATATGGCAAATATGTAAATGGTCATCCACTTCCGAGAAGGCGAGAATCTAAAATGGGACACATGATACCTAAAACAGACAAAACAACAGATGATGATAATTAACCTAATCAAGCTATCTCTATTATTAATAAATAAATAATCAGATGATTAATTAAAGACCAAGTTCTAAGCATATAAAAGAGTTGTTTATAAATTCCTGAAAGTAGTTACAAAAAGTAGTTACGAAAACTAGTTATAAAATGTGAGATATTGCATTTACACTTCACCTG